>DWAP01001136.1:0-16906 GCA_018230625.1 Heliconius eleuchia
ATTTACTTAAATTTATATTTCCTTTTCTTTGCTCTGGTGTCGAGGCAAAGCGCGGAGTAGAGTTCCGCCGCTCAACACGCAATGCCTCCAAAATTCGGCGGTAAGTGGGAAACGGAGTGTCTCATCACTAGGTTTCCTCTGCCTACCCTGTTGTGTGTATCTCGATACAACGTGAAGTTGATTTAATTTTTATTTAACTTAACACTCTAATTTGTTATATAATGTAATTTTAATTTCATGGTTATTTAACATAATTTCTGTATTTCGATAAATCCCTATATATATTAAATGAATTGAACATAATCATGTACGTACTTATAGAGCAATGAAGCCCTTAAATATTTAGTCGACTGTACCCAAAAGAGGGTAACAAATGAAATTGAGTGGTGACGAGCCACAACAGAGAGTCCTCGAGGAGGCAATCAAGTGTTTTAGTGGAGCCTCGGCGCGTTATCGACATACACTCGACTTCTCAATAAGGCGCAAAATGAAATTTCTTGACACTGTCAATCATTTTGCCCTCCTCGTTTGCTTTGCGTCGACACAATATTGTTCTTAGTTAATATGTTTGACTGATTGTGTGGATTTACTAACCTGCTTTCATTGACTCTGTACTCAGGTATAAGTACTGTACCTAATTTCTTTTCAGATCAAGTAATGCGACGTTGAGTTTGATTACATATACATTAAATTATATCATATTTCAACATTATGATAACTATT
Source organism: Heliconius eleuchia (assembly GCA_018230625.1). NCBI lineage: Eukaryota > Metazoa > Arthropoda > Insecta > Lepidoptera > Nymphalidae > Heliconius > Heliconius eleuchia. The sequence continues at coordinate 724 of DWAP01001136.1, forward strand.
TTGACAGTTGAAAAGTGGAGAACGGAGTGTCTCAATTCTAGGCTCCCTCTGCCTACCCTATTGTGTGTAGAATACAGCATGAACCTGTTTGTTTATCTAAAATAAAATTCTTTACCACTAAACTGTGTGTCAAACAAAGGGGCTAAAGGTGGTAGAAATAAAAAACAATATTTTTTTTCATATAAACACCTACTACAATTTAAAAGAGAATATTATAATGGATTCTTTGTAATGCAGACGGAAAAATATTCCAGAATTGAGATTGATGTCGCACGCATGTGCAGACGGCTTGTCTGTATGCAAAACAACGTGCTTTAAATATAGAACTAATTTATGGTCATACTCCGCGATTATAGATAAAAATAACCAACGTTATACTCTCTGACTATAATTTATTTATTTAAACGTAAGGTAAACGCGGAGATAAAGCTGAAGTGTTTATGATGGTACGTAGAAGAAATAGAGATTACGACCGTAGTAAAGGATAGATGATAGTCACAAAATAAAAAATAGAGATTTATATTGTACATTATACATGCTCTTAATTAACCAAAAGGATATTCTTTTAATGAGAGCAAGTATTAACTAATATATGTAAACAAAAATGATGTCATATCATCTTAATAAAATGCTGATATTTTTCTGTTTATTTTTGTATTTTTTTATGAATTATTATTAATGTATAAAATTATAATGTTTTATAGCTTCACGCTGTATTCGTAAAGCAAAGTGTAGAGAGAACCTGAAAATCGAGAGTTGATAATTAAGGTAAATAAAAAATAATGTAATTGAGGCTCTCTCTCTCAGCGACGAAATGAAAATATTAAATATTTCATTTTCTCGAGTGGGAATCGAACCCACAACCTTTCGCGCTTACAGTCGCATGCTCGAGTACTTGCACCACGGCCTCTACCTATCTAATTAATATTATTTTTATATTTATTGTTACCTATACTAATCTTGCCAATTTTGTTCTGCTGTTAATTATATATCTTTACGAATTTTTAAAAGAAAAATAATCACTTTTTATAACATACATTAGGTATTAAAATGAAACAAATATTACCATTAAAAAACGTCCCATACGGACAGAAATTAAATGAAGACTGCAAAGTTATGACAAATATCAAATTACCATCGAATAACGGATAATGGTGTCAATAAATAATTAAAATAAATCCAATTTGAGAATAGGCTCCCACGCGATAAGCGATGTTATTTATACACCCTCATCGCACAAAGGAACCGCTGCCGAATATCACCCATAAATATTGGACTGAGGTGTAATTTTTCACATACCACATCTCGAGCGTCGCACCTTTAAAATAAATGCAAACAAAATTTAATAGGGAGAGATGTGCGGGATCGCGGGCTTCAGGTAAAAATAAACGATAGTCGAGCGATGCTTTGAGATATTTCGCTTTAAGAAAGTATCTTGCGGATTCGGTTAATGCTTTATTATTTCCTGAGATTAGAAAAAAATAGGAATATTTTTTTTTAATAACAATATTATTATATAAAATAGATAAATCTGAATCCTTAAAATAATATAATAGTGAGATAGAAACCGCAAATACAGGTATCTTTTTATTATTACGTCCATAACTAGGTTATTTACGGTTATTGGTTATGGAGAGTTGAGCGACGGCGGCTCCCGCGAGCCTCGTAAGACAGACTTCCAAGCCGAGGGCGCCGGCTGACGGATATATCCATCCGTGGGGAATTCTCCTCCAAAATTATAAATCGCCAGAGCCATCAGTGAGTCCATCAGTATTCTTCTTATGGATTTATTTAGATTATATTGTACTCACAATATCAACCAAACAAGGATAACTAAGTAATTCATTTAATAATGAACTTAAATAGTAAAGTAAATTTGTAGAGTTAAATCTTTTTTGAAGCAGTATATCAAGTTTTATTATAGTTGGATTGGGTCTAACTAAACAAGGTTACTGTAGGTTCTATACCTTGTAGTAGATTCCACCTAAATGTAGGAAGAGTTTGTAAGCGCAAGCGTAAAATAAGCAGGGAGAGTTAAGATCACCATACGTTATTGATATGAGCGAATGAAACAAAACCACTACCATTGCCATTTAACTAAATAAACTAGGAAACATAGTAAAATTATATATACATATTTTACAAACATTTTAATTAAATATATTTACAATCAGATAGACCAAATACCGCTGTGGATAACTCATTGATCAAATGATTTAGCCGATAAAAAATATAATAGAGACATCGCACGCACTCGTAATAAAAGTCGCGTCATAAATAACGACCATGAAATATAATACACCTGCAATCTTCGGAAAATAGGAAAATCATTTTGAGGGCGGGCGCGGTCACCCGTAATATTGTTATAAATGTACTTCCTCAGGAACATAAATAATAATGCCCGCTACGCTGGACGCTCAGGGAACATTCTGAATGGTGCACTCGACATGTAGAGGGAGGCAAGTGGTTTTTTTTGCTCATGGGATTCTATTCACTTTTATAGAACTATATTTATTTATTTTACAATTCATGATTTTTAGCCTTAGAACTATGGAAATACAAATAACACTAACTAAATAACAATACTAAATAGCAATAATACGAATAACATTTTTAAAATTGTCAAATTATTAAAAATATTATTAGAAGTAGTTATTATCAAAAATTAATAGAAGACAGTAAATTATTTTTAAAAAGCTACACATTTAATTGCTATCTAAAAATAAAGCGTACATAATATTTTAGATACATATTTTTCCAAACAAGGGGTAGCGGCGAGGAGTCGCGGCCACCTCTGGGTATCATTTTGTTCCGACAGCTTGTAAATTCTCCATCGCTCTTTATGAAATATATTGCACTATTCTATACCGTTTACAATCTTTAGAAGATTTTTGTATCTTCTTCTATTATATTATACTTTTACTCATAAATAAGTTTTCGTATAATAGTAATACAATCTTTATATTTAGCTTACATTAATGTATCCATCCGTTTTGTGAAAAATATAATAACTGAACAATAACTTATTGTACGTTTTATTGCAATGAGCAACCCAATATAATAAAGAGAAGAGCGTTATCATCATTAAGCGTGATAAAATTGAGGACAATGAAAAGTTTATTGCATTTACATATATCATCAAGATAATGCACAGTGAAACAATGTACGTGTGAACAATATAAACACAAATTTTCCTTATTTACGAGTGGCAAGAACGATCTATGAAATGTAGATTTTTTAAATAAACTTATTATATAACTTAATTAAATAATCCGCGGCATTGAGTTCTGCCACTCAACATGCAGAATGACAGACAGATACTCAACGAATGAATGCCTCCAGAATTCGGCAGAAAGTAGGGAACGGAGAGTCTTAGCACTAGGTTTCCTCTGCCTACCCACTGTGTGCGAAATACAACGTGAAGCTGATTATTGATTAAAAAAAATTGGTTATTGTTATTAGAATATACTTACTAAAGATATTGTATGCATATCACTATAACTCTTAATAATATTATATATGTCAACACGTGTCTTACAGGACATCAAAATAAAATCACTACTATTTATGAAACTGAGAGCATATTAAGAACACGTACGGTACTCTTATAATGTCATAAATCGCCTGGAAAATATAACTATCAGCGTGTTGTCATAAGCGTGTCAGCGATGCGCCCGCGCACTGCGCCCGCGCCGGCCGCCCGCCTCGGAGCTACGTGTCACGCATCCATGCACTATAAATTGTAGCGGCGTAAATAAAATCTGACGTACCATAATTTAAAACTTTATTTTAATAGCCCACTATTCAACGAGAAATTAAGACGTGTTTATTAGTCGAACACTCGTAACGCTTACAAGTCTTCCCTTCATAAGTTTTTTTGCTCTCCCTCTCATAAATCTGTATTCATGTTATGTCACAACACTATGATATAAACATACTTAATACAAACATTGTTAAATGATAAGTTAAATGACAGCAACACATAGAAATAAATAAAAAAATAAAATAAGCTGCAGTTTAAGCAAAAAAACATAACAAGCAGTAAAAGGATTTTTTCTAATGCCAACACTAATATAGACCCGATTTTATGTTTTGGAAGAAGCAGATGGGGAAAGTTTATATTAAAATTGTAATTTTCATCTGTTTATGTGAACAGGATGAAAATAACAACAAACGTTTTTATCAAGTTCTTTTTATAGGAAATGTAACTAGTTGCCGATTTTCTGTTTTATCTAATTTATATAGATATTTTCGAGGCGTGGCGTCGTGGCGCAACGCGACGGTTGTCGATTCGACTCCCACTGAGGGGAATGAATTATAGTTTATTAATATTTTCATTTGATCTTTCTGGTATCAAGGCACAAAGCACTGTTTTGAGTTCCGCCGCCAACACACAGTGTTTCGAAAATTCAAGGGAAAGTGGAGAAGGGAGTATCTTAATACTCTTGGTCGCCTTTGCCTGCTCTGCACAATACAGCGTGAAGCTAAAAAAAATTTAGATTTTAAACTAATAATTATTTCAGAAAATTATCTTTGAATTTAATTATTTTCCAAATGATCAGCAATACAACGGAGATACACCCACGACAGCTGCACTCAAACAACAATCAATTACATGGTTGACGACTATTAAATTACGTCACTTTATATTTTTTTCAGTGCCAAAAATCAACCTCATCTCGACAGGAATGTTAACAACACAATATTTTCAACATGATCTTAATCTCAACAAATTGCTGAAAATGATTTTTTTTAATGATGCGGCTTCATTATAGAAGATTTAAATTCGTAACATATTATCGTTGCTGATGAGTGCGTTTCAGACAATAGCTAATATTTTGAAGTAGCTATAAGTATTTAATTTGAATGATTTTGAGCCGTTGCCAAAGTGACTAATTCGCGGTAACGGACCGTCATTCTCTATTTATCACTTTTTTTTATAATGTTAGATTACGGTTCAGAGAGGTCATATTATTAACATAATTAATGGTATCGGCGTAAATTATTGCTTTATTTTTCCAAAATCTATTCTCTTATTTAATTTAATATATAGCACATAATATAGTTATAGGTGTCTATATAAAAATTCATCACATGAGCTAATATAATTATAGTAGGATAGCTTATTTTTTTTGCAATTAACAAAAAGAACGGTAGATTGTTAATGATATTTAATATTTTTGTAGTATTAAAAATTTCCAAATACAATATATTTTTATAAGCTGTATACTTTAATAAATTAGTCTAGCGTAAATTCAAATTATTTGTAGAAATATATTTTCATAAAATTTATTTATTAAGTTGAGAAATTGAGACAATCGTGGTGCAGCGAAACAGTGCCTGGTTGTAAACGCGACGGGTGTGGATCCGATCGGGGGAGTGAATGTGTTGTGTAACAAGACAAAGAGCGGCGTTGATTTGCACCACTCAACACGCAATGTCTCAAAAATTGAACAAAAGTGACGGAACAGAATAAATTGTACTGGACAAAATAGTGTAAAAGTTGGTATAGTTTACTTAAACAGTGCTTTACGACTGTTTAAGTAAAAACTAGATAGTGAAACGGTGATCGAAAACGAAGTTTAAAATTGTGTTGTAAGCAAAACATTTATTAATATTTCCTCGCGTTTTATGTTCCTGAATTACGCTAAAAATATCTTTGCTGCAGTGAAGATTTAAATACAAAGTATGTAAATGGATGCTGTAATAGTTGTTTAATTAGTAACGACAAGTTACAAAGATAAATATTACGTTTGTCTTTACTCATTTTAATATTCATAATATTTTTTTTTCAGCTTCACGTATCCTGGATGTAGCAGGGTAGGCAGAAAAAGCCTAGTGTTAAGATAGTCCGCTTCCCATTTTCCACTTATTTCTGGTACTGGATGATATTAAATGATATTGTAATAAAAGACAAGCACTACGTGTAGCAAGTACGTATTATAAAAACAAATTATAGAAACATGACGCTCATGCTAAAACATAATATAATGTATTTCAATATTACGACGACAACAATATACTCAAAACAACGTTCCTACAGCGAGTAATAAAATTTTATAAAACCATGCTCGTAAACAGAAGAAACAGCAAATTTTACGAGCCATTCGTCGCGCTTTTCATTTGCATGATACGAATACATCATACGATGCCAGCAGTTATAGAGTATGGAGATTTGTCCATGATTGAAAACTTATATTCTTAACTACAGGGAAGGCTTATCTAGTATCAACTATAGTTGATTGTAGACAATTAAACTTATAAAGGCAACTAAACAAAAAAGCGGACTGGATAAATGAAGCCTAATAAATTTAAAATAGACTGTCTTGGAAGTACCATAAAATATATATTAAGAATAGTAAAGTGCTTCTGTATAGTAAAAAGATTTTAACAAAGGGCCATTAAAAACTGAAGTCATAACGGGAAACATGATACCGTGGCAGGTTTTCAAAGATCACCTCTATCATCATAAAGGCGCGGTGAGGAACAGCTGTTGCTCGCACTTTATGTGGTTTCCGAACGGCTTCTCTTTAATAATCGTGTTTATTTTTCAAAGTGGAACATCAACTCATCAAATGAAAATAACTAATAATATGTGTGATTCACCAAAGTATTTGACAATTTATTTATATTATTATTGTGGCACAGTAATCTACATACCTGTAGCAAAATAATATTGAAAATTCCTGTTGAAATCTAAGTTAAGAAGAAATTAAGCAGTTATTTCATACAATTATTTTCAAGTGATTTAATTTATTGTTTCACGAATACCAAAGACAAGTATGAATATGATTTGATAGAAAATATTTAAATATATTTTTTTATATGTAACTGGAAATCTAAACAAAAAAATTATCAAATCAAAAATTTTAATTTTCATCATACTATTACAATAAAAATAAAATCAGCAGTAAATCAAGGATATTATTAAATAAATATTGATATTGCACGGAAACCTTCTTAACACTCAAATACTTCATCTTATTATGTACTCAATATCGGTACATACATAATAGCACATATCTACAATAAATCTCTCATTTAAATAAAATCTTAAACCATATCAATATGAAAACAAGTAAAACATAAAACATTGCATAACACCTAAGTACTCAAATCCAATATACATACCATAGCGTAGCTAACATTAAACGAGCAAGACTAAACGCAGAGAGGAACAGTAAGCAATAAGCCTTCTCGTCAACTAATAACAACAGTAGCATCTACGGCGATATCTCAATATCGTAGGTGCGAGTTAATTAACACACGCCTGTCGTGAAAATAGAATTCCAGTAAGAGGGTACGTGCACCGTGCGCCCCGGGCCTCGCCACCAGCCACCAGCCACCAGCCACCTTGTCGACGCCGTACTCCTCCCGATGTTTGTTTACAAGCAACGAGACTTCATTACGCCGCCAGCTAATGTATTCTACTTCAGCCTCCACGTTAACAGCGACACTTCTTGGAATCAATATGCTCCTTGTATGTTTTGATTGGTTGCTGCTCTCGCGTATAACTGGATCTGGACCTAATAGTCTTAATAATAAGTCTCATAATGCTGTTACTGCTCTCTTAGGATTTAATGACACCGAATACAACGAACAGATTTCAATGTTAATACACGATGGTTTATTTCCTATAGCGGTAACGGCCTCTGCATTGAACTTGTCCAATTTTAGGGTTAAAGCGCATTAATTTGTTTTATTAACAGTTAATCGTCTGACAGTTTCCTGTTGAGGAAACGTTTCCCGTGCCATTCCTATTGTCTGCTATTTTTAACCACCATGTGTTACTTTAATTTGTTAATGTTTTAATATAAATTATAATCTTATCTTATTCTATTATCAGATTAAAAATAAAAGACAATAGTTTATACATGATGTATGTATGTATGATTCTTAAAATTTTCGTATAATTAATATATATTTTTAATAAATTAATAAAAAAAGGGTCCTAGTAGATATTTAAACCGGTTCTCCACTTTCTGTCTACGCATAGCGGGTGCTCGTTAAATGCGGTGACTTTACCATGATCAACTAACATGTAGAAAACTACAAATCAAAAATCGTTAAGTATATACAGTAACATATTTTAAGTAAGATTTCAATTCACATCTATCACTTACACCTACATAAGTCCCAGTTGATCCACAGCACTATCACTATAGAATCCGCACCGTAAACACGCACTAAAAATATAACAAATAGGTAACTGAAACGGCCAAAATAATGTTATCACAAAAGTAATAACGCGAGCGTCTGATCCCAATGCCCCCAAAAATAATAATGTTTCATCTTATAAAAATATTTCTCTTACGACTGTCGCTCTGTATATCACGGTATTTGTCACAGAGGATCACCCTTTATGTTCGTTTCCAGTCAAACCCCTTGGATAAGCGAGCCTTTTATATGCCAAATATAATATATTATGGTTTAGATTACGAAAGACTACGGTGGATATTCTGTAATGTGTGATTTGCAAGATATATTGCCTTAGAAGTGATATTGCTATATTGTAACGAATTTATCAAATTAAAGTACAGTAAACGTAGTTCCCTGTTTAACTATTTTTCATGATCAACATGAATAATTTTATAATACTATATAATATTAAAGCCCAATCTTTAAATGCATTAGAGGAAAAAAAATAAAACATTAAATATTAAATACATAATGACTTTACACGTTTTTAGTGTTAGATATATAAAAAGGAGGAAGCAATCGCATCTCCAGAGTCCTCAAGTTTCCATCGAGCGAGCGCACACGAGCCATTACTTTCGACATATGAGCAACGCAAAAATATCCGTGTATTATGGGTTATCAGAAGCGAAACGCCTCAGATTCGACTTCGGTTGCTATTCACTTCCCGTCCCGATTTAATGGATTGTTCGCTTTCATATTCTTCGACGAACAATATTTCACTTCTATGATTGCCGATTTTGATTTAGTATACCATTTCAATATGGGTAATATTGGAATGTCGTTGTAAAGTAAGTATTAAAATAAAACGTGATCGAGATAATAGCATTTTCCGATACAAACTCGAGTGTAGAGTCACTTCACACCCATTTATTTGCGCATCCATAGCTCCCCTTTCATATGAAAAACGAAAACAAACAGCGAATGTGCCAAATAGCAAACAATATTATACGGAATGCACAATAATATCAGTTCCGGCGGCGTGGGTGTGGGCTGTTTACTCCCGCGAATAAATATGAAATTCGAAGACTTCTCTCGAACGGGCAAATATTATGGGAGATTTACTTTGGTAAAATGATAACTTTCAAGATTGAAAATCTGGATTTGCCTCGAGGATGTAACACATTGCTTTATTGAGAATGCTGACAAAATACAAAATATATTTTTCAATGTGAGATAACAATTATATGTAACTCTGTGTAAATATTTTTCACATTTAGAAAAAGAAATATATTAGCATAACATAAATTACTTTTACAGCTTAAAATACAATAGGACAGTAAAAGAAACAAACATCTTATTTTAGCTACTAAAAGCATTACTTTCTTTATACGAACTATTTAAGAATCTAAATATTCTATACTTTAATAGAATACAGATATTGATCAACATTACAGGTCAAAGTCTTGTATCAATCCCCCATTCCCATGAGAATAACTCCCAGATTTATGTTACATGTAAAACTTTATATCGACCTTTTGTTTCCCTATTTCTAACTTATGAATATAACTTTTTGGCTAACCCCGTTCCGTACGATAAATCTTTTGGGTACTTTCATCACATTCGACGTTTTATTGAAAGGGAATCTATATATACAAAGAGACAAAATATACTTTAAAAAAAATCAAATATTAGGTATGTTTATATGGAAAATAACGCTAGAATGAAATTAAAATATATTTTTTTTAGTAAAGCATCTTTATACCTTAACCCCAGTCCAGTGCAAGTTAAGATAACCCATTCGGAGGAATCCGAAATAAATTATTTTCATTTCCTCGATCCGGTAAGGATACAAAGCGCGACGTTAAATTCCGCAACACAACATGAACTTACTCTCAACATTTCTCTTCTATCTACACTGCTTCATGCGAGGTACAGCTTGACACTAAAAAAAAACAATAATATCAAAAGATAATAAGGAAATGGTAAAATAAAAAACTAACAAATTGTTTGTCACAAACCTCACAACAACCTGTGTTGACTACGTGTCACAAACATAAAGCAAGAAGACCTCAAGGGTGAGGTAGCGCACGAATATTGAGTGTTGATAGAGAAGCCTTTACGAGAACGATACCGAAGTCAGCACGTCAAATGTAACCTACGCGACTGTTCCACCGAGTGTGTCTATGAAACTTTAGGTGTGATTTTTTTAGTTATACAAATTTGCTCTTCGTTTTGTATATTAATATCATCATATTTTTGATATATTTTGTTATTTATATAAAAAAATCGTAACATATGTATAAAGTAATAATATTATTAAACTTTTTCTATCCAGGATATGAGTAGTAAATACGTCAAGCTATTATTATCTTTTAAATCTAAAATTAACAATCGTATAAAAACCACAAATCATTACACATCAGTGATAAATCCTAGATAATAATATTATAAATTAAATTGAACAAAGATGAACAACTTTATAAGATCCACGAGACACCCGACACTTTCTGCAATGTCATCGCTGCATATAAAAAGTTATGAGCACTGGCCATATTTCGAAGTGGCGGCCGGCTCCACGGCCTGGCGGAGGAAACGAGATGCAGTAAAGGTTCAGGCGTGCGGTCTCGCGGGGCCACTGCGCTGACCCACCCGGTTTTATGCCAATTTTCATAAAAATAAATCTGACTCACGTTGATTGAACCAGTCGCCGCTCCGCACGTGTGATCGCCTTTCTATTTTATTGTTATTAGCTCAATCGCAAGGGTACGAATTATTGTTTTGCCATTTGTTACAAAAAAATCTAATGTCAATTCGTATACGTATATTGGCTGTTTGTGATATTGGCTAAGATTGTCTTTTTTTTATTAACAATTGACAATATTATCAAAAAAAAAAGATAATCAAGTACCAAAGTTCATTATTAGGTGGTTAGCATACTCAAATATAACCAAAATAAGAATTTGAATGTTTTGACAATTAATATTAATTGTCTCCAATAAATTCACTATAATTTAAGGCTTCACGCTGTATCACCGCACACAGCTGGTAGGCAGAGGGAACTTAGTGTTAAGGCACTCCATTTCTCATTTTCCAATTGGAAATAATTTAAGGGACAGGAAATAAATAAATACATTATTTATTTTAAAAAACCACCGACCCAACTTTGAGGTACGCATTTCACGAATAATCTTATAGGGAACTAGACTAAGAAAATGAAAAGATGTTAGACATAAATATTTCTATTAATGGAACAAGATATCACAAATATCGTTTATAGTGCGTACAGTCAGATGGTTTCTAAATACATCGCAATGAATTGGTGTCATTAAAAAAATACTTACTATGATATTTGGTGCATGTTAATTAAAATATAGAAATTATGATATTAATATCATACTTTCTATATTTTAATTATATATAGAAGTTATGATATTATTAATATCATAATTTCTATATTTTAATTTTATTACTCAACTAAACCAATAACATTTTTTTCATTAGCTAAGCATGAAAATAAAGCTCAAAAAGTTCAATAATGTATTTTATAGTTGTTAGGGGCATTTAGAGGTTTGGTTCGAAAACGCGACGATTATGAGTTTGATACCTACCTATATGGAATAGCAAGGCTAACTAATTTCCCCACTTAAGAAAGTAAAAATCTTTGATACGAAGCGTATACATATTTATATTTTCATTATAGCTTGTACTTTCTTCACAGTCATATCATGTATATAGTAGGTTATATATACTCGTATATAAAAAAATCGAGCCCCTCGCCTCCTGGAAACCGGCCAGGCGCGGGTTCGAGTCCCGCTACGTTAAAAATTTTATACGCATTCTCAATAAGTATTTTTCTTTTCTAAGTGTGGAATAACACTTTAAAAATGTAAAATATTTCGTTCTTTTCTTATCACAAAGTTTTAATATAGGTATAGTATAGCATAGCATAACTCAACGCCGCGTTTTGTTTTAATAGAAAGGAGAAATGATAATAATTAAAATATAGTCACCGAAGTGAGAATCAAACCGAAATAGTAATAAACCCTATATCGTTTACATTCGGATATTGTCCCCTTGAGCCACGATGTCTTCTAGTTTACATTTATAGGCACATTAATGTTAAATTTAAAACAGCATTTTACTAAGACGCAAATGGATAACCCTATTAATTGTAGTAGTCCAACAACCTCGGGAAACCTATCGAAGCGATGCTATCTCCCGCATCAAACAGTATTATATTATAGTATACAACCTGCCATATATCGAAATACTCTACAGAAAATATGGCTACGGCTATCAATAAAATTAACAAATAATAAACGTATGAATAATGTATTCCATTTGTTTTGTTTTATCGTCGCACCTTTAAAAAAAATTCTTTTTTTAATAAGTTGAATTTATATCTCTTTTCTTGTATGTTTCGTATTTTATGGAAAAGGTTAAAAATAAATTGATAATGGTGGCCAAGATCAACGTAGGTTTTTTTAATCAAAATTAAGAAAACGTTAAAAAAGATAAACATAATATTGTATGCCAAATATTTTTGTAAATTTATTAAATTTTTACGTATACAGAAGTTAAGCTCTAAGCAATTTTCATATCGATATAAAGAACAGGTCAAGTGCGAAGCGAACTAGTCCACCAAGAGAGTGCACCCAGTTTATATGAAATGAATCTCAAATATAAGGTTATAATAGTGTACATGTAAATTTCCGTTTTTTCAATTATTTTTCTTTATTTGTACTGTAAGTTTTCACTTCTAGCACTATTTCAAATTCATATAAAACAGACAAAAAACGCTGCATAAAGTATATTTGATTACGACTTAAAAGCTTCACTTTTTATATGCTCCAAGACACCTTCAAGCAATCTTGAGAAAAATTGTTTTGACAAATCAACAAAGTATTCCTATTTTGTGAGGTAGGTACAGAACCCTAAAAAGAAATGTCACGAGAACAATAACTTCCAATATCAAACGATTTTCTGTATGCTCTTCTTCTATTGTGATAAAATTAGACTGAAAGAATTAAAATTAGATACATAAATGGTTTATATTCTAAATGTATAAGTTTCACAACGAAGTTTACTCTTTATTTATATTATGAAGTGAAAGTAATATCAAATGTAATAACTTAAAATTTTATTTAAAAAAAAATATAGGTATAAAAAAATACCAGCTAACTGTTTGAAATGATAATCAACTGAAATAAAGAAAATATTGTAATGGGGCATTGTACATAAACTTTGAAACAAGCGTTATATCTCTTTCTCGAGGTTCTTTGTTTTACATAAAATAATAATAATATTATCATCAATTCTTTTATGAATATTAGCAAGAAACGCATTCTGTTTAAGGATAATACCTACATTTACATAACAAATCAAGAGAAATATTTGGTCAAACGTGCAGTACCTACTCGTACAGTCAAAGAAGCATGGCGGGCGATCGTGATTTATCGTCGGTCGCTTTTGAATATTAAATAATGTTTAATGGTAGCGCATGATCGGCCCATTAGCCGACGTCGCTGCTTTCACGTTTAATAAAGAGTCATTTATAAGCCAGCGACGCTTTTCCCTTATCTGGACGAAGTATGTCGCGCGTCTGAGAGGTGCCGCCCTATCTGAATTAATTCATAATTTTTATCCTTGTTGCTGAGTTCAATGTTGATATTCTTTTTCTATTATTCATTTATTTATAGTTTATTTATCACGAGCGCTGATTTAAATAGACCTTGTAATGCAATTATAAGTAATTATAAATCTTATAAACTAAATTATAAATCTTATAAGTAGGTCTTTGTTTCTCCTGTTTTAATTATTTCGAATGCTGGTTCGAGAAATAGGTTCATGTGCTCACTTTTTCACACTGATAGCTTGATGGCGCTGAGTTAGCAACAGTTACAATTAAACACGAGACATCACAAGTATTGGCTGGATTCCCACGATGTTTAACTATCACCTCGTTGAACCATTAGGAAATTATCCCTTTTCCTCACTACGTCGACTAATCTCGTTAATAGTTGGACCTTTAACATATAATAAATGTGAAGCATTTACTAAAGTAATGCTATCATTAATAAATATTGAATATAGTATGACATAATCTGCTTCTTCAGTTAATCAAATTAATTAACGTAAAAGAAAATAATAAAAAACATTGATTTATAGCTAAATAGTGTATAAATACATATTAATCTGGTATATTTCCTGCATACTACTAGCAAGATAACTTAAGGTGCATCTCGTCAGTTATAGCTTCCTAATGATGCTTCGATCTTAGCCGCCGCTCATTATCGCAAAACATTCGATCTGTTAGTCCGAGTTATTTCTCTTAATATCAACGAGGCGCGGCGTGGGAGGAGGAGGCAGGAGGAGGGGAGGGGAGCGCCTGGGATATCGTCACGTATACGCGGTTACCGACGTAATTATATCGATGCAATTAAAGACCAACTAATATATTATAATCGTTATGTTAGCAACATTGGTTTTTGCTGCAGCTCTGCGAGTCGGAGCGGCTGTTTTGATCGCTTACGTAGCTCTTTACCATAGCTTCCCTTTTTAGTTTTGTTATGGTTTTTTTCTTGATATATCAGTACCTATCTATGTATAGATGAGTATGTATAAATGATATTCAGTAGTAAATTCCTCAGTTTTTGTTACTTTAAATATTATTCGAACAAGTACGCTACGATAACAAGCAAAAAGTCATTATGTTTAAATCTCTGAAACTGCTTTTATTACTTTACGATACGTCGATCAGACCAATCAGATTTAGCAAATATGTCTATACTCTTTCAGAGATATTTTAAACAGACTCATGTAACGTAATATTATTTATATAAAACTTAAACATTGTCTAATGTATAAATGTATAATACCTACTACCATAATTGTCACTAATTGCTTTTTTTTAAATATTAAATATTTACAATTTGGCGCGTTCGGCGTTGAGTTCCGCCGCTCAAATCAATCGTAGAATTCGGCGGCAAGTAAAAAACGGAAGTTTCTTAACGAATCTAATTGGTAGCATGGGAACGTTGCCTCTGCAACAATATCAGTTTGTGCCATTTAAAATATTTTTCTAATACTTTATATGAAGACTAGTTAATAAAAGAATATTATTTCCTAACCCATATACTGTAATCTGTTACACTAGCAATTATACAAGGTTACAAGTAGATCTGATAGGCACATTAGGCAGTCAAGTCAGTGTGACTTCTTAATAAAAGGGTAAGGTAGGGTTTGATTTGCTTGCGAATCATGAGAAAATTATGCTGGAGCACACGTCGGGACGTGGCAGGCAGGCAGGCAGCTCTTTGAGACCATCCGACGGATAAGAATAATTACTCACAATTGAACCCATATAATCTGAGTTTATTTAATAGTCGACAGATGTTAATCGCTGTTCTGCCTATAATTATACTTCGATATCGGACGGGAAAAACGCTGAATCGCGCACAAATTCGAGTCTCAATAACGCATATAATGTTGCTTCAACAATTTTAACCCGCTGCTATATCGCTTGTTTGCGAACACGCGTGGAATCTTTTCAAGTAATTGGGCTTCGTGCACAAAAAAGTTCTATATTAATGTGAAGTACGACGACGAATATTATTATTTTGTGATATAGTTTAAGGATAAGCTGAAGGATAGTATTCTTAACTAGAAGTATCTTTTGTATATAGCAGTTAGGCAGAGTGATCCTTGTGCGTAAATAGTCCAATTTGATAAATTTGGTGTTAAATGGTGGAATCTATCGCTGTGCTAGATGATAATAATAGAAATATAATCACTTCTCGAAGAATTGAACCCACAACTATCTCATGTACGTACAACCGAGACTGTCTGTGTTACTGTGTAACAGTAGTTCCTAATAAACTTAGATAGCTATACAAAACGCCCTGGAGACATTTGTGACACATTTTAGTAGATATAGGTAAAAAAACAGGTACGTATACATGTGAAAAATAAAAATATACGTTTATATTAGCGGCCTTGCCCGTTATCTATATAATACGGTTATGCACTAAATAAATCGTAATTG
>DWAP01001137.1:0-16903 GCA_018230625.1 Heliconius eleuchia
GGTTCCCTCTGCCTACCCTGCTGTGTGCGAGATACAGCGTGAAGCTGATTTTTTTAAAGTGTTATTCCACACTTAGGAAAAAAATAAGAAAGTTATGAATTTCCCGGCTAATATTTTTTATTCCAAATTGAAATTATATAGAAACTAATATTTTTTGAAAAATATTTTACAGAATAACACGTTTACAATAATTTCTTTCCTCATTTTATTATTAATTTCCTCATTTAAACTCTATCAGTTGTACGAACATAGAACGCTGTAATATTTTGCTCTATTTAAAATTCAAAGTTTAAATTCATCTTTTCTTGCAAGTAGTTGTATAACCAACAATATATGTTGTTTTTATTTTAAAAAAATATATTGTTTCTACAGTAGCAAAAACTATTTGATAAAAAATAAATCACAAATACATATTATTCTCTCAAGAAACTAACATTTCCGTCAACACTAGCTCCAGACCGGGTTTTTTTTATTTTATTTCATCAAGAATTGAGTCACACAATCTGATAGTAGGTAATTGTGCCATCAATATAGACCATGAGTAGGCGCTATATTGTCCTCGCGAATAATCCTATGCCATTTGTATTAATTAAAGCGCCGTTATTCATTTTGCAGCGCTTTCGTGAGAAATATCTGGCTGTGCGTCCTTCTAATGGTACCCTCAATCAAAAAACAACTAAAATAATTGAACAATGCGACTAATCTCTGTAACAAATTAAGGTTAAAATAATCAAAACTGCATTTTAAAAATGTTTTATTTGATTTTTTATTTTACTAAAATATTTTAAACTACGTGGAAAGAAATGAAGACGATATGATTAACAAATTAAGATTACAACGATCGAAAGTGCAGTGTAAAAATGTTTTATTCCATTTTTTTTGTAATTAATTTATCAATATGCAGATACTATTGAATATTAATTATAAATATCAATAATAAAACTTAAGTTTGTTTGTCTATATGAAAGAAATGATATGGGTATATAATATGTATGTATATGATCGTAAAATAAAATGCTTTTTTGAGCTCAATCATGGTGAATGTGGCGCAGTGGGCTGTGAGTTGGAATGGAAATAACATATATAGTATTTTAATTTCTTTGCTCTGGTGTCGAGTTGAGTTCCACAAATCAAATCGCAATACCTCCAGAATTAGGCGGAAAGTGAGGAGAGGAGTGTCTTAACACCATCGTTATGCTTACCCTACTACATACAGGATTTTAAAAAATAATAAAAATATAAATCTAAGCATATAGATTAATTTAATCAATGACAAATGAGTATTTATTAATGATATATACATATGTATGTATGTATGTATGTATGTATGTATGTATAGGTACAGATATTTAAATGCGGTCATATTTCAATCACAGGCGTCTGTTTCGTACCTCGGCAACGAACGATAAAAGCAGCTGGATTACGTCAACGAAATGGGTTAAATGGACTATAGTAATAAAACTAGCCCTCGCCGTGAACTCGGCAATCGAGGATCCGCGGCCCCCGTGAAGGTCATATAACAATATCGACAGAATCACCTTGCTGTCATGTATTGGGACGTTTTCATATAATTTTTTAAGGAAATAGAAATCAAAAGATGCTAATAAAATAAAAAAATTGTAAATAAAATATTTTAAACTATCTGAATAAAAATTAAAACATTGTACGTGTGGAATTACCACAAAGTTTTCACTTTCGTTTACATTTAAATAACGTCGAGGCCAAACGTAACAAAGGCTTAAATAAAAAGAAAACCTATGCCATTATATTGCTGCTAAAATTTCTCTATTCACAGCATCGAACGTAACTTGAAATTTTGAATAAAATTGTTATACAATATTAGCTCTATAGATTGTAAAATATATATATTTTGCTATATTGCAGTTGCTTAAGTGCAAGTGTTAGTCTATCCATTTTTTTGCTAACAAAATAGTTAAAACAAAATTTTAATATTCCAAATTGTTGTTTAGATTATTACTTATATTAATTTTTTTTTAATATCTCTCAACTATGGTATCCCAACATAATTAATATATTATTCAAATCACATCTTCGTTATTTTTTTCATAATTTAAATACTATTTTGACACTCAAAGTAGTCTCGAATAAAAATAAGTTACCACAAATATTATTAAGTTATCATAAATATTATTATTAATATTACCACAAAATATAATTAACATTTTCTATTATCTAGAAGGAGTTGGCGCAAAATAATCGGATAGTAGAAGGCGGATCGGTAATGATCCCTTTGTATCACTTTGAATACTTGAATAATAATGATAAGAGCGGTCGATGAACGTGCGATCGTGAACTTGGCTCCGTAGCCTTCGTTTTGTCTACATAAATATTTTATTGTTACCGTAACAATTGTTGTATTTATAATAAGAGTGGCCACTTATGACGTATGCTCATTTTAATGTTATATAAACTTTTAATTGACAACTAAGCAATTAAGCACGGTTCATGCTTTTTTTTTAGTTTTTTTTTCAGCTTCACATTGTATTGCGTGTGCGCAATGTGTGCAGGTGGGTAGGCAGAGAGAATGTAGTGTTAAGACACTTCGTCTCTATTTTTCGCCATATACTGGAGGAAATGCGAGTTAAGGGCGGGCGAAGTGAGATTTGCAACCATAACTTTTAAGGCAACAGACTTAATGAGGGCGCCACGGCGACGTCGAAATATATGTATTTCGTAAAATTAATTTAAATTTTAATTAAAAAATATATATATTGTATGCAAAAATCTAAATAATGTGATATTATTAACATATTTTTTTAAATTTAAATAGATTGCTGTGAATGTTTTTCGTCCATACCAACAGTATATTTTAAATCTAACCCATTGGCTGAGTCACTAGCCCCAATATTTGAACATAATTTCACGAAACATTTATAAATATTTGGTCTAAAATATTTATAACTAAAATTTATGGGATCATGTTCGATACAGTAGATTTTATAACTGGCCTACTTATTAGTTTTAAAACCTCGCTCCAGAGCTGCGGATGTGGATGTGGATGGATCTTTTTTCGTTTATATTATTTATGTTGTATGTTTTAGGCATAAAACTTTTTCTTTACTTTCTTTTTTCGTCTGGTTAAGCATAAATATATAAACTCTAAGTAAACTTCTTTAATATTATATAGCTATTTATAAACAATTTGTACACAATAATTTCTATGTACGACGGTGGTATAAGGCCCCGTTCAAACATAGAAAAAAATTAACACTGTAACAAAAGTACTGTGAAAGAAGTTTAACTATTTAATTTCAGAACTAAAGTAAATTGGTTTACTATTAGTATTCAAACAGTATGTAGCGTGGCGACTCATCCGTCTGACACGATGCCCCAAATATCGCGGTTCAATAAAACTTCTCGTCGAACTCAACTTTCCGTGAACTTGCTCACACCCGAGCGCAATGAAAGCTATATAAAAATAGCACAAAATTTAACTTCCAAATATATATATAGAGATAGACTGAAGCGCGCATCACTCGCTGTATCTACGTTTGTAATACACCAGACACGCCTCAACACCAGAGCGAAGAAATGAAAATATAAATGTAAATAAATATTACATTTCCTCGAGTGGGGATCGAACCCACAATCAATCGGTTTTACAGTCACACTTTGTGCCCCTGCGCCACGACTGGCCGATTTTTCCTATATTGATATGTTAATTTATGTTTAAGCTATAAGAATACGAGCTGATATTATAAATAATACAAAAATATGCAGTCTCACTGCTTGCTGCTCCGGCATTGCGCCGCTACCAGAGCGCTATGATTTTATTTTACTAACTATAACGATCTAGACAAATCATTTTTTATAAATAACTAAATGTAATTCGTTACTGTCTTCATGTTTAGCTCTTTATTTATTAAATTAAAAATCATTATTTAGACTGTCGCTGTCATTTTGATTTACCGATATCTATATATTATTCTATTTAAAAAAACATAATATACAAAATCGACAGCACAATTAATCTTATTCTTTATAGAATACACAATTTCAAGACTCAAGAGACTTTGTATATAAAATTTTACCAAGGATAATCATGTACATAGATATACAACACAAAGATTTATTATTCTTTATCTTTGTGTATATAAAAATAAAATAAAATAGCTTCACGCTGTATCCCGCAAACAGCAGGGTAGGCAGACAGAACTTAGTGTTACGACACTCCGTTTCTCAATTTCCGTCGAATTCTTGGTATATTGGGTGTTATAATGCGGAAGTCAACGCTACGCTTTGCCTCTATACCAGAGCGAAAACATGAAGATATAAATTTAAATAAATATTTCATTTTCTCGAGTGGGAATCGAACTCACAAACAGTCGCGTTTACAATCACACACTTGTGCCCTTCGCCACGACTGGCCTCACGTGGGATGGCATGTATACAAATTATATAACTGTATAGTATAGTTTTATATGTATATAAAATTGTGTCTACAGTAACTCAAGCGCTAATAGTGTTAAAGGTGATAGTTTAAGTTGATACCTTCCCTAGACTTTAGTAACTTTATTACATAAACGCAGACGCACTCCACAGCGCGCACGGCTCGAGCGTGTCGTAAAGTTTATCAATTTGGTCAAATTTATTGAGCAACTCACGCCCGATCACGTCAGAAGAGGTGCGCAAAATCGTTAATAATTTCTCAAGATATGTACATACATACATACATACAAACACGTATATTAGTGATACTTATAGCCAATTACTTCTCAGAGAAATGAAAATGTCATCATAGTTGCGATAATCCAGGCTTTTCTGGATTATTAACTAGGTTATACGTACTGAGTGTATTTTGTACAGAATTTTGTTAATAAATGTTCCAAATTTGCTTGAAACCAAGTACAGCGCAGAGTCATAAGCGTATAAAATGACTGTAAACGCGACACATTCTGGGTTGGATTCCTATCCGAGGAAATATTTTAATTTTTTGTATTTAATTATTTTTTTTTTTTTAATATTTATGTTTAATATTTTAATTTCTTCGCTCTGATTTCGAGGCAAAGCGCAGCGTTGAGATCCGCCACTCAACACTCAAGCCTTATGAATTCGGCGAAAAGTGGGTAGTGGAGTGTGTTATCAGTAATCTCTCGGTGACTACCCTATTACATGCAGGATACAGCTTGAAAAAAAAATGTTCCAAACTTTTACTAATTACATACATTACAATAAACATACTTATATAGATTACTAGTATTATATAAATATCGTTCTAATAACAAATAAATTTTAATTAAATTTCTTATTTGCCTTAGTTTATCGAGTCTCTTTGATTACTTCGCGATAAACCAATAGTAAATAATACCGCCCGCCCACGCCCTTTCAAGCTCTCCCATTGACAGTGTTCAGCATAGATAAATACGTGTATTTCGTTTTAATGTTTATTATAGAAATTTAATATACATATATTATTTTATGAATCTTATGCATCCTACGTACTATGTAATATATTTTTATGACTTTCATTCATATAGGTTATCCAACATCTTTTATGATAAATAAAAGCATTTCGTTATTGATACAGTCAAATTTACTGTCTATTTGTACATACAGATAAGAAAATCAAGATGAATCTCTTCAAAAATGGTTTGTGATTTGTGTGTTGTGGTTATAGGACATAAATTAAAACTTCTTTTTTTCGTAATTTTTAATCCATTTAAAATATGTGTTTTAACTTTTGAAACATAAAAACCAGAAAAAAAAGAACAACATTTAAATTTGTTTCATTTGTGTTTACCTACATGTTATAATTTTAATTAATAATTTTTATTACCGTAGCGTTTGGCGCTCCGTTCTTTCTGACTACCCCGCTAGGGATAAAGCGTGACGCTAAGTTAAGTAAAGTTAAGTAAAATAATTTTTATTTCACATTAAATTAAATAAAAAACCCTTTATCTACCAATGTAAATATTAGATACTGATTTCCAAAAGATTAACTTTTCGAATTATTTTCTCATATGATTGAACGTTTATTATATAATTGAATATCATGTGTTTGATTTTATCTCTAAGTCGACATCTTAAATCCATGCTATCCTCTTGGCTTTGCTACGTTACGTGACACGGGAGGTAATCTCGTAAATGATTATGTTCCGTCGTCGACCTTGGCATGTTAGCTTAAATACTCACAAATTAACCGGTTTCGAATAATACGTAAAATTTCTTTATAAAAATTGTGTGTTTATTATATTTGTAACACAAGTAAATAAATCAGCTTCACGCTGTATCCCGCACACAACAGTGTAGACAGAGGGAACCTAGTTTTAAGAGACTCCTCACCTTCCGCTGAATTTCTGGTGGCATAGTGTGTTGAATGGCGGAACTCAACGCCGTTCTTTACCTCGACACCAGAGCGAAGAAATGGAAATATAAATAAATATTTCACTTTCTCAAGTGGGGATCAAATCCACTACCAGTCGCATGTACAGTCACAAATTTATGTCCCAGCGCCACGAATGGCCTTGCAAAAATTAAAATATAATAACTACATCAATTGTTATGTGTGCCTATCTCGCTAAACATCTAATACTACTTACATATACAATATTTAAGTAAAAAAAATAAGTTATACACATATTTATAGAAATGTATAAATACTAATAATAATATAATGTATAATTTTGATTTAGTGCGATAGTAAACCAAATATTAAATACAGACATATTTTTTTTTTAAATAAAAATTAATGACAAAACGGCCTCAACCACTTAACGGTAGTAAATAATTTTCGAAGTGCTCACCGATATTTATTTTTACTACATGTAAATCTGTGTTTACGTTTAAGGTTAATGGCATTTTAATGCCATTAACCGTACGTACCTTACTTACATGCATTATGCTTTAGTTAACACTTATTGATTGTTTACTTATATGCAACGAATGCGTTTTACGTGTGAATTTTAAATTCTATTAAAGAAAAAAAATATTTATTTCATTATTAACAAAATTTTCCTTAATTTTAAATTAACTTCACGCTGTTTCCCGCATATAGGTAGGCAGAGAGAGTTAATCGCTTTTCGTTGAATTTTTGAGGCATTGCCTGTTGAGATTGGTGCCAGAAAGAAGATGAAATATTAACAAAAAATAATGAATTCCCCTGAACGGGAATCGAACACACAACATTACAGTCACACGCTTGTGCCCCTACGCCATGATGGCGTCTAACAAAATGTTTTTTTTTTTTATTAAAGTAATGAGATACAAATACTTATAATATTATATTTATCTTTCAGTTTTTTTTGACAGATAAGAAAGTTTTTTAAAACTCGCGGTAGTTTTGAAACGCTTCACTTTGACATTATAAAAATGATCTTGAAAAATTATATTATAGATAAAATATATCTTACACGAAACTTTTTAAGCAGGTTAATCACGGCGGGTTTTTAAAAATGAAATATTGCTTGTGGTTTAGATACGCAAACGAACACAAAATCATAGATTCATACCTTATTAAGGTTTTTATGTCTCTACATATTTTTTTGGCATATATATTCAATATCATTCTAATTGTGTGTCTGTACACACAATTTTTACTCAAATTTAACTACTCTACCTAATGCAAGCTTCATTAAAAAGTAAAAACTGCATTAAAATCTGACAAGTTTAATGGTAAAATATAGAAAGTACTATAATAAAATTTAAATATTAATACTCAAATGGTTTCTGCCTTCAAAACAAAAAGTGCTTACGTGTAAAATATATATCTACATTTATTATGATATACACAAGGATAAATGAAACCCAAGTCGTGCTAGTATTATTTTGATGACACCTCCTAAGTAGTTTCCACCGGCGACCATTGATTTCGCGGAATAGCGATTTAAGATCGCATGCCTATGCTGCACATGTATACAAAGGCATTTCGTTTGTGTAGGATTTATTTATTATTTATAAGAATAGATGTATGTAACATAAATCGGTACGTAAGTAGGCCGCTTTATATTTGTTTTATGTATTTTTTATAGGAGTTAATAGCTAAATCTACGTGCTGTCAAAACAAAACCTAAATATGTTTATTTATTTCTGCTTATGAATATAAAATGACATCAAACATCCGACAAAATATTAAAAATTTTATTCTGTCTTCTAACTAAAACATCGTAGTCAAGGTTCTCATTGTAGAAACGGATGATATCGAAATACCAGTTTTCTTGATAAGAATATTAATAAACTTAAATTATCCTTAACATCATACGAAAATCTGTAAAAAATTGTAATACCTTTTGTATTTTTTAATTTAATGCATAGTTTATATGCCAAGAATGATCATAGACGGAACCATTTTATGCATAAATTAAATCATGAACGAAGCCTTACCGTTTTTAAATAAATAAATTGTCGGGAAAACCAAATCACATTTATTTTATGGTCAATAACAAACTCTACATGCTAGAACTCTGGTTGTTCCGAAAAGATTCAGGACCTTGAAAAAATTAAGGAAGGGTCAACATTTTCTATAAATTTTAATGTTAAAAGATTAATTGCTATTCAAATATTAGTGGTAACAGAGTGATATTTTATTTTTCACATTAGGTTATACAAACCTATGTACGTTTATGTACATTTATTGCATTTCCGCAAGTTTTTATTACTGTTATGGGATATATTTTGATATTACTAACTAAGACAGTATATTATTGGGTCTCAACATTTCGAGTTAGCGATCATCTGGAAAGTATAGTCAAAGATATGAAGTGCTGTTTTCATCTATTGGAAGGTATTTATCAGTACCAGCTTGAATTTTTGATCGCATACAACGTAGAGTTCGCTCGAATCGTTGGGGACCCCAAAATCTGTGAAAGACTAGACACAGGATCTATACAAATTTTGCATAGAGACATCTCCTCGATGTACGTTCTCTGCCGCATTTATCATGTGGAGTGTTCTGGGGAACAATTTTACCTGATACCTGCCGCCGATTTTCCAACCACACAGTACGCTCAAATATCATTACTCACCATCTGGAATCGTGGCACTCCACTACTGTGCGATTTTGTAGGAACTTCCTTCGATCTATTTATACATCTATACGAAATTAATAATATATATAATTTATTATTCTATTTTAATTATAAAAATAAATGACTTACAAGATAGTTGCAGACATATTTGGCAATGTCTAGTAATAAAAGGAAACCGGTTACTATATAATATACTGGTAGTTCCTCGGCTTCCGACTGGTGTTACAACTTCATTTGTTTTTGAATATATTAGTTAAATTAATGTAATTATTTATATCAAGATATGGTGGTTTACTTACATTTTTTAATTATATTAATCAAAATAATTATAAAATGAAAGTAGGCTACATATAACTATAACCTGTAAGTATTTATACAATTCTAATTAAATATTAATACAGCTTTATATTTTATTAGTCAAAAAAAAATAATTAGAACGCGATTAGTATACGTTATTCAGGTGTTACATGTTAAATATATTTTAGTGGTGTAACACGGAGAGCATTAACATTACAAATTTGAAATGTAAATATGGGTGCTTTTAACAGTGTAAGCGGTTACCGTCCGCCGTTTACAATAAAAGGAACAATACGGCTAGTTCTATTTCTATAGAGAATGTTACACAAAGGGCGGGACTCAACCGGCGCTACCAGTCTCGTAACGGCTGGAGACAAAGCCGCGGGCGCGAGACGATGACGGATGCCCCTAAGGCCTTGTTCTAACTATAGCTTGCGATTTTACGATTTCACCGACGTAAACACCGTTGTATACAAACAATGTAACAACGTCTCGTTAAATACAGCTTATTACTGGCGTTTTATTGAACGAATAAAGTATTAATTTAATGAGCTCACTCTCTAATCTCTCTCTCTCTCTTTTGTCATGTTATTGTAGATTCACTTTGGCAGATTGTGAATATCTATTTTTTAAACACTTCTCGCAGAGAACACCTTATTGTACACAGCCGCATCTTTTTATAATATTGATTAAATATCTGGAGTATTGTCCCAAAGTTCCAAGTTATTCAGTTTTCAATAGTGCAAATTAAATTAAGATAAAAAATTTTATTCTTAAAGTAAAATTAATCAATTTAAAAAATATATATGGAAAAGCATAAACATAAAATAGGAGTAAATATTTTACTAAGGTAAACATCAGTTTAGAGAAAGCGTTTTAACTTTTAACTATCACATTAATTGCACGCAGAAGCACATAAAATGTTTATACCTGCAGTTAAAACAATAAAAAAAATGCAGTATAAAAAAATATTTTTTTTTATTTCTTTAAAAAAATCTTATTTTTGTTGATTTATATAAATTTTTACTCAATAATTGTTTTATTATAGCAATGTAGAAACTCATGCGCATCTACATTCTCGAGATAGGATGGCAGGAATTAAGAAAAAGTAGCGTGCACCATATGCGTATAAGTTGACTCCAAATCCGTCGATGATCGTGAGACTCAACCTGACGCGCCGGACGTCTATACAATATCCAATGGCGCCAAGCCCCTATAAACATTTACTGACTTATTATTCTTTCTACAATTAAGTAAAAATATATTAAAAAAAACGATACGAAGAGTACAATAAAAAAAAACTTTCACTCTAAGATTTCCTGTCACGTAAAATAAATGATTTGAATTATCTTCAATCACATTGGTTGGTTTTAAATATTTTTATAAATAAAATCAGCTTCACGCTGCACTCAGCAGGGTAGGCAAAAGGGAACATAGTGATGAGATACTTCGTTCCCCACTTTCCGCCGAATTGTGTTGAGTGACGGATTTCAACACCGCGCTCTTGCCTTGGTGCCAGAGCGAACTAATGAAAATCGAGTGGGCATCGAACCCACAACCGTTGCGTTTCGCCACGACTGGCCTCAATATAATAACGATAATGTGTATATTTGTATTTTAAAATATTTAAAGTTTACCGTTACATTTTAAGTTTATAATAATTATTTTCTACCTCTATGCCGTATTGCTTATAGTATATAGATATAAATATATCTAAATTAAATTCATGAGTAAAACTGACATGATAAACGTATTTGAATCATTTATAAATAAAATCAGTTTCACGCTGTATCCCGCATACAGTAAGGCAGGCAGAGGGAACCTAGTGTTAAGACACTCCGTTTCTCACTTTCTGCCGAATTCTAGAAGCATTGCGTGTTGAGTGGCAGACCTCAACGCCGCGCTTAGCCTCGACGCCAGAGCGAAGAAATGGGAATATAAAGTTAAGTATAGATCCCTCGAGTGGGGATCGAACCCACAACAAGTCGGTTTTACAGTCACACTTCGTGCCACTGCGCCACGACTGGCCTCAATTAATAAATGTAATCATAATGTCTGCAGTTAAAATATAATAACTATAAAGTTACATATGAAATAATATAATCTTATCTTGATGTAACGAAGACACAAATACTGCGTTAAATTATACAAGAATAACATTGTGTTTTTTTTTTATTGTCTTGAATACGATAAGAATATTCATTTTATTATTTTGAAAAACTTTATGTTGCTTGATTATGATTTGATTTAATGGAAAATTATATTTAAAAACACTTTGAGATTACATTTAGTATTCATTTTAAATTTCTGGAAGCTATAAAAACTTACATTTGTTAAATCATAGAAGACAATAAATATCTTACAAAAATATAAATATAGCTATTTTTTGGACTAACCCAATTTAACGGGAATTAAAAAATAAATAATATAATTAGGTTTAGTTTTGTATTTTTAAACAACAATTACAGCAATTCTTTGATATAAATACGTATTGAAATTTTATAAAATTACAATTTCTAACTTACAAATTATAAAAATGGCTTTATAAAGTATAAAGATTTCAACCTTGCGGCCCCAATGATCGCTTACTTACTCTAAATCTCTCTTATCTATTGTTTAATGACTGCTGGAAAGAGTTTGAGTCTAGAACATACGTCATTTTTAGTCTAGACGCAAATCGGGTCATCGGTGAGATTAGTTGAATATACAATGATATCTTTTTTTCTGATAACAATAGAACTACTACTACGTGAAACTGGAAGGATAAAGGAAAAGAACTACATATTATAAATGACGAAAATTAAAATATATTTAGATTTGAAAAAAAGTTTATATTGTAAATTCATTAAACATAAGTAAAATGCTATTTTTTAATTTTTCTTTTTTGTTTTTGGAAACTTTTTGTGCCCATATTATTTTAACGTATATTATATTTTAAGATTTTAATTTTACTGCTGTGCCGTCCTTGTAAGCATAGAATTTATGAAATTATAAAAGTCACAGTTATTATTTTATGTTTGGTAGTGTTCTATTATGTAAGATGAATGTCATGAAGATACTGAATTGTAACCATATACATCGAATTGTCTTATCGAAGTATGGATTTGCACAAGTGTGTTGAAAAACAAATATAGACCAATTGATATTTATTCTTTGTTTACTAAGTAACAACTTCATAAAATTTTTTATACTAGTATGAATATTAGATGAGACCACTCGTGGCACAGTGGCACAAAGTGTGACTGACTGCAAACGCGACTGGTCGTGGCTTCGAACTCCAAACTGGTATCGAGATAAAAACGCAGCGTTGAGTTCCGCCACTCATTATATTTTTTTCATATCCTTAATAATACATATAATATGAGAACTTACATTTAGTATTGATCATTGCCTGTTGGTAGATATGACCAATATTTAATTTTACTTCTTAAAGGTTAACAACTAAACTTCTAAACTCTTCCATAATCACAAATTTTAAGTTTAAAAGCCGTCGTGGCGTCGTACGTGCGCTCCTTAGAAAAATAAACAAAACAAGTTGTATTATAAGGAGCCATGTTGCCTGGCGCCTGTCTTATCTCTGGTACGTGGACTCTGCCTTGAGCACTCTATACCCTTCCAATAAATTAATTTCCTAGAACGGAATGCACTTATTGTTTTAGTAAAGCCCAAAAATATATTTGTCGTAGTTATAACTTTTTCTTTTTCTACATGGAGACCAATGATGATGCTGCAAGTTTTGCAATTCGATTTGAAGGTTTCGTAACAACCATAATATGGCCTCGCGTAAAAAATTCTGACCTTATACCCATAAACTACGACTTCTGTAAACCATTTGTTTACGGCAAAACATACTCATCTGTCAATCAATCCAATTTTGGTGATCAACTATCGAAATCTTTACCATCTATAGAAATAAAATTAAAAGCTACTGTATTTTTTAATGATAATATAATTAATGTCATTTTAATTCACGTTCTTCGCCGACCTTTTATTTTTATCACGTTTTTGTTATGTTGTAGGTACATAATAATGATTATCAGTAGTTTGTCTTTCACAAAATATGGTTTTTAATTTCTTTTTTTTTTTTAATTTATATAAGTATACAGTTGTCATTTTACATTCAACAGATTATGTTGTACATATGTATATATATACGTTCATCAGTGGATGAAGTGAGAGATAATATTATCTACCTAATAACGACAAAATTATATAACATATGGTACCACTTTAGAGATAGCACCTTGACTCAGCGGTCGGGTGAATCGTAGTACTCTCGTCACGTAGTATTTAGGGCTTGGAGCTCTTTGCTAATTACATTTATAATATATGTGATAGTTATAATTAAGAGTAAAATCTAAAATAGTGAACGCGAGAAGTGAAAAAAAAATTATAAAACAATAAAAACAATATTCCATGGTTTTAATGAACAATTCTAGTTTATGAAAATATAACAAGTGCTTATTTATTATTGTGTTATATTTATTAAGAAAATCATGGTATCAACTATGCAAATTAATTGTATAGGTAACATTCATTGTTTTATATATTTTTTTATTATTACTGTGATTGAATTTTAACTATAGATATAATCTGATGCTATTCAACTTTTGATATTTTTAGACGACTCGTATCAGATTGAATATTGTTTCAATATATTATTAATGTTTTTGTATCTTCTTTGCAGGTCCATTATAATGAAATTGCGTCAATATCAGAGGCCCATAATATCAATATCCAATTATAAGCACAAATTATTATTAAATAAGTATTTATAAGAGATCCGAATTAGTGATTACAAAAACAGTCAGTCAGTAGCATGCCAAATCCGTAGCTATTTACAAAGAATTGAGGCAGCATTGGTACAAAACATGCGTGCTAGTGGCTGCCGACTACTTAGAAAAATGGATGTGCGGTGTTCCATATTTAAACTCTTGTTGTTCCAAATGGTGATGGCTCGATGCAGCGCTAAATACCTTCAAGTGGTACCTAGAGGGGAACTAACCAATACCGAAGAGCAAAACGTCCAGGACAGCATTAGAAACTTTATGCACACCGGTATGTAACATTTATCATTTTTGCCATTTTTTTAAATTATATAAGTAATCATCATTTTTATATTTTTATTCTGTGGAAAATTTAAATTGTTACTAAATATATATTTGTGATAGACTTAGTAGAAAAATTAGGAGTTGAATTACAAATTTTGAAAATATAAGATGTACCTGATTTCAATAAGACAAACTGACAAATTCAATTATGTAGCTTTAACATTTTAATATTTCTTATATCTTAGAGTTTTATAAATTATTTTATTTAACAAAAACTATCTTTCAAATGTCACGTAAGCAATTTAAAATGACAGACGGGAAAAAACTAAATCCCGAGATTAAATTTTTAAACTCTTAAACCTAATCGTGTGAGTTGTTTTGCGGTTGTCGCGAAATTGAAATGCTGATAATTGGATTCGAGTTAAGGGACAGCCTGAAATTGCCTTTGGGAGATTATCTGTATTGTCGGTAGATTTAGGACTGCTCCGTGTTAACTACTAAATACAACATTTACAAAGGAAACATAGCGAATAAACATTTATTATAATTTATACCGGACGCAGAAAATTATATCAAGAGATATATGTGTAAATTAAAATCAAAATTAATTCAGCTTCATACTGTATCCCGCACACAGCAGAGAAGCGAGAACTTAGAGTTATGACACTCCGTTGCCCACTTCCCGCCAAATTTTTCAAGGCATTGCGTGTAGAATGGCGGAACCGCCGAGCTTTTTTTTGGCACCTTGGTGCCAGAGCTAATAAATGAAAATATTCATAAATGATAATTTATTTGAACCCACAATCATCGCATTACAGTCATACTTTATGCCCCTGTGCCACAGCCCTCTATCAAAACACATATTTTGTATATATTTATATAATAATAACAACTACAAAATTTATCATTGGGCTAGGAGTATAAAACTTAATTATGATTTACCAAATAAAAATATATTACGGTACGACGTAAAATGTATGCACATGGGAACTCACATGTAGTAATAATATGAAGGTCGTCGGATGTGAGAGACCGCGCAAATCTTTACGGATTTGTATATCGTATTACTACAGTTTCATATTACGAACAAAACGTGTGTCTCAAATTAATATTTATATATTTTTATATAACACTTTTTTATATATAAAATATATTAATGTTATTTTATAATAGAGCAGACATTATAAAATTAAAATCACTATAATCTCTTATGATACCCAAGTAGTGATGTATGCATAAAATGTAATAATTGATGACTGGTTGTTAAACGAGATGGGTTGTGGGTTCGGTTCCACTCGAGGAAATGAAATATTTTAATATTTTCGTTTCTACGCCCTGCTGTCGAGGCAAAGCTCAGCGTTGAGTTCCCCCACTAAACACGCAATATCTCCAGAATTAAGCACGAAATGAAAAACGAGAATTCGGATAATTGGAAATAAGATTATTGTGTAATGAAATTCAGCAACGAGTCTAGTTATTCTCGAACCCAATAGCGTGTCAAAAATAGTGTATGGATAGCGAATGCAGGTCAAATCCAAAACATACACAAATGAAGCATGAGTGCAATGAAACAGCACTATAAACCAGCAATCGTTGGCTTAATTTTGAAAACAAGCTATTATAGAAGCCTATAATATACTTGTCTTGGATTGGTCGTTGAACTTTACTAACGTTATTATTAATAATCTTACCCCAATTGCGAAACGGTTACAATTAACATCTTTGTTAGAGACTACTTATTAGTTTTTTCGATACTATAATCTACGAAGGTTAAGCAAATACAAGTATAATTTATATTTTTATCGCAGAAGTGCGTGATAATAGCCAAAATTTATCAGTGGAAAGTGTAAAGTATAACGATCTGTGTCTGTTATCGGTCTGTATCAATATTTGAAGAGCGAATCTTATCTCGTTTGGAGAAAAGGTGCGAATCTTGGTCAGTGACGCGACGTGTGACGTAAGGCTGTCACTTGTCGTGCTGAGATAAATGATAAATTATATACCTATAGATCATATTATTAATTTAACTTCAGGATTTATCCTACACACAGCAGAGTAGGCAGAGGGCACCTAGTGTTAAGACACTCCGTTTCTACTCTCCGCTGAATTCTGGGGGCATTGCGTGTTTCTATTACTTTATATTAATTCATCGATTTCAATTAAATTTCATCTGAATATGTAGAGATAATTTATTCTGTCTGAATTATAAACGTTAATTATATAATTTTTAACATTATTTTAACTTGCGACTTCCTAAATTTATCTAATCGGTATTCATACATATTCATATTATATTCAAAAGATGTAATCTATATTTACACGTTATTTTTAGTTACAAAATAAATAGAGACGTGTCTTTTCTTGTTAGTGAAAAAACCTTAAATTAAAATAATTTGTTCTTGTCACTGCGTACATAATAATGTTAGTTTACTTACTCCGATTAACTACTACAAGGATGATGTAACTCGTTTTATGATTAACGTACGTTCTACGTACTATTTTCTTTTTAATATATTATTGTTAAATATATATATATATATATATATATATATATATATATATATATATATA
>DWAP01001138.1:0-16898 GCA_018230625.1 Heliconius eleuchia
TCGAGTGGGGATCGAACCCACAACCAGTCGGTTTTACAGTCACACTTCGTGCCGCAGCGCCGCGACTGGCCTCATTTCTAATAGAAACTACAAGATTTCTATAATTTATAAAATATACTAAAAGGAAATAAACTAAACTAAGATTTTTTTACGAAATGTCAATATATCTACCTATACCTACCTAATACCTAGTGGTTCAATAAAATGCATTAGAAAGCCATCAAGCGGCATTTTGAGAGTCGATCTCTTAATTGTCAACTAAATCGACGTTCCAAGCGGACACTGTCAATACAGAAATATTATGAAGCTCTTTATTAAAACAAATATTCCTCTCCCGCTGGGCTACCTCGCGTCCCAACAGAAAAAAATACTTGGGTAAAAAATTTTTTACCGCACTCGAATTGGTCCCTTAGAAAGTTGAAGAATCCATTACAGATATATGATGTAAATGGTAATATAATGAGCTTTTAAAAGGTCAACACAGTTTGATCTTGAACTGAAAATGACTTTTTTTATAAAAAAAACTCTTGATATAAAAACTTTTGGCATCAGTTAAATTGTTTTCTACACAAAATATCCTGATTTTTATTAGGATTTCTTACGTAAACTAGATAACATCCGTTATTTTAGAAATAAGCTAAAGATATACATACACATAATCAGGCATAACAAAAGAAAGCACTAACTTAACAAAATCTTAGCTAAAACACGCCACCGTCCCAGGGTTCAGTATTTTAGAAAAAAAACTCGCTGTGATGTTTGCCGTGCCGTAAGCATTAATAATGTAGTTTAAAGATGGCGTCGGTGGAATGCGCGCGACCGGCCGCCGATAGAGCAGTGCTTTACTCGATAAATGATATCTTATTTTATCATTTTATATATTTTTTTTCGTTAAGATAACACAATCAATATGTCATTGGCTTCATACAGTGCGACGATTTTATACTGCTTGGTCTTAGAACAATAGTGCGCTATCAGCATTCTTTGCATCTCTCGATATTACCAAGAATATTGATTAAGATATACCATTGTGGATATTCATCGACTACATTCTTTTACATATTTATTACGTCGCGTCGTCAGTCGGTCGACTCTGCCGCTGTTTAATTAATATTTTTTTAGCAAAACACACTTATCTTTAAAGATAAGTGTGTTTTGCTAAAAAAATATTATTTGCCGTTGATAATTTTAGTTGTGATCATTTTTGTTGCATCCTATTATTCTAATTGTTTTGACGATTTACATTTAACTGAAATTTAAATATCAGATTAAACCAGTTAAAAATATCGGTAGATATTTAAAAACCAGATAAATATAAACGAGGTAAATAATTCATATGACCAATCAAAAAATCTGTCAAAGTAAAAAGCTTTAAAGAATTTGTTAAATTAATGATTGCTAAGATTTAACATGACATATCAAACGAATAAATAATATTTTTATAAAGTAAAGTAAGTCTAGTAAATAAGCCGAATAATTTTATTTTTCTGCATTTAACAGAAAACGGCCGATACGATCGCGTCTCTATTATATTATTCCTAATTTCCAGGAAGCGACGGGCGCCGGCCCTCGCTCGGATTCCTCGATCTCCCGCGCTTTTCGACGCCATCTACGTCACTGTACGTTTAAAACACTACAATATAAATACAACTTATTGCTATAATAATGCTTGAATTGCTTTAAATCATTAATTGTTAATGGCAATTATTTTTCCTTTAAAATATTTTTCATTCATTTATATTAGGAAATACAAGATTAGCTACCATTTCCGTTTAGTTGAGATTTATTTGTTTTGACAAGACATATCATGGCTAAGAATATTATTTACTGTGCCTAAAACTGATGTTTACAGATTAATAATAAAAAAAATATTAATGGCTTTGTGGGAAATTATGACATATTTTTTTTATAAAGTACGATCGATAAAAATGTAAATCTATAAAATACATATATACATTGAAAACAAAGTGGTTTATCGTTATGTAAATAAGTAAAAAATAACTACAAGTACTAACCTTTAGGTTTAACGTCGTCCATTGCGATCCGACTGTAGGGAGGCGGAGGGGTTTCTGTAACAAAATTACCCTTATTAGTTTATTAATTCATATTGTAAATTATGATTTATCAGATAGCTTAAAAGTAATTATGATTTTATAATCTCGATAAAGTTTTTTGTTATTGTATATCACAATTTGTACATGTCACGGAACTTTCATACTAAATATGCTATATATTTAGTATGAAACTACTTTAGGTTTCATTTTCAATTACTCTATAATGCTTATGATGAAATTAAATTATTTATAAGAAAAATGTCCTAATCCTACAATAATATCTTAGTATTCTATAGTAAAAGGATTTGGGATTAATTTCCCAGAAATCTGACCACAAACGAGCATTAAACAAACACAGCAGGTAAAACAATTATGTGGGATGCAACCTATATTTTGACCTCATGATGTTGAGCCTCTAAATGTCAATTTTGTATTTTTTTTAGGCAATTGCGGTTTTGGACAAATAACAGAGTGGTGTACGATCAAAGATGTTTAAGAATTTTGTTTCAGACCGAATCCAGGCTCTGGATGAATATATGATTACATACTGTAGAGGAAGTAGATAGGTATGTTTTAAATTGCTGTGAAATTTGTTTTAAACAACATTTCTCTTAATTTCATGTTGGCCCATGTCTACATGTTTATATATTTTAAAATACTTTCGTTAAAAAAATTAAAATTATATAAAATAATAGAGAAAACATATTTTATATTAGAATAACACTAAATATGGGTTTCAATTTGCTGTCTCCACATATGACATCTATTTAATCAGAAAATAGTGGTATAGAGTAACTTTTACTTCGATAATATTACTATCTGTTAGAAATGGCGGTGCAGTTAGCTAACACCGCCATTTCTAACAGAAACAAAAAAAACTAGAGATACCTATTACTAGAATAAAAAAAAATACATAAATTATATCAAGAATGAATAATCTTTCCACCTAATAAGCAAACACGGCTCTAAGTAAATCATAAAATTGTTTCCGAGACATATCATTTTATGCCACTATTTTTGTTTTAACCGGATCTTGCTTATCTAAAGAACACAAAATGGAATAACCATAAGTGGAAGAAATATAAATGTATGTAATTTAACATTAAATATAATATTGTCTATGCGTTTAAAAAGTACCAACGTTAAAAGACGGGGCTATAAGAACATATTATAATATAGAACAAAATAAAGCGTTCAAAAGTCAAAAATTGCTAAAAAAACGAATATAGCAATAATAAGCAAAAAAATAAAACCATTTATAGACCAGAGCACAAGGCTGCGACTGTAAACGCGATAGGTTGTTGGTTCGATTCTCACTCGATACAATGAAATATTTAATATTTTAATTTCTGGTAACAAGACACGTATAATTAGGAAAGGGAAGTAAATTAAAGGGAACGGGGTGTCTTAACAATAGGTTTCCAGGTTCCCTCCCACACCCTGCTATGTGCTAAAAAAATTATGTAAATGCATCGCTTTCTTCCAACACAAAAACTGACTTCAAATACAAACCACAAGCATGTATGTAGTATGTATGTATTGCTTCAATACAAAAGTGTATTGATAAAAAAGTATCACACGCTCAAATGAATCGATTTCAATACACAATAGCGTATATCCTATTTGCAAGCAGCACGCGCTACTGCCGTCCCCGAATTTTGGGCGCCAGCCTACGTTTTAACCGACTCGGCTAGAAACTATAATTCTTTCTGTTTTTTTTTTTTTTTTTTGAAAATGAAATAAACGCATTCCCACAAATGGATATCGAACCTACAATTGTCGCGTCTTCAGTTACACAGTGTTTCTGTTCCATGGCCTCAATCAATAAGCAGAGAATGTGAATTAAGTTATAAGGCAAATTTTAGAGATAGATTGAATTCAAATTGAAGTCATTTTAGAAATCTTCAGATTGTTTGTGAGTAGGAATCATCGATTTAAGTCTGCATACAAAGAGCGCCATATACACAACCTAAAAAGGTACAAAAAATCTAATTTTGTCTATTAAGACTAAATAGATGGTTACGATATTATTTATAACATTTAAATGTTACCCCAAGTGGTATTCAAACTCAAAGTCATTGGTTATCATAACACGGCCCAAATGTATCAGCAGTGTGGCATCGCATTGCCAAGCATTATTTTTAATTAAATTTCATGAAATAAATGTTTAGAAAGGAGGGACTTAACACTACATCGTTTCTCCTATTAAATAAAACAATATAAAATCTGAATATACAAAACAGAATAGCAATTTTATATCTTTTTTGTGTGTTAAATGTCAATTTTCCATGTGTGTCTGAACTATAAATGAGTACCATTTGCGATTCGGCGCCGGCGGCGGCGGACGTGTGGAGGTAATATTTCGACAGTAATCGAATACAAATATATCTAAAGACAATGGCGTTTTATATGGTGTTTCTAAGAAGTTTTTAACGGCGAATGCTTCAGAAATATCTAAACAGCGAATGCACATGCATTGAATTGAAAGGCAATAAATATAATAAACTTATTGAGATTTC
Organism: Heliconius eleuchia; assembly: GCA_018230625.1. Lineage (NCBI taxonomy): Eukaryota > Metazoa > Arthropoda > Insecta > Lepidoptera > Nymphalidae > Heliconius > Heliconius eleuchia. Next base: position 4,574 of record DWAP01001138.1, read on the forward strand.
TTCTTAATAATATAGCTTCACGGTATATCCTGCATAACAAGGTAAACAAAGATAACCTTGTGTTAAGACACTCTTTTTTTCTCTTCTTAGCTTTGCGCCACGCTTATGAAAGAAAACTAGTGTTTCAAAAACGTATAACTATTCGAACATAGCGGGTTTAAAACTCGCACCTCCTGGAACTTATGGCTTACCGGTTAGAGCACTTGGATGGTTTCCAAGAGATGCGGGTTCATATTCTGCTACATATTTTTTTAAAAAACCTAGGTGTCTATCGATAATCTAACAACCATAGACAAAAAAACGTAATTAACAGCATCCACCGATACAATTACGCTAATCATCTTAAATAAAGATAATATAATGTTTAAAACATATTGACAAGCGCATTCTTTCGGCTGTCCATCTTACGGCCTTTGACAAACCGCAACGTCAAAAATATCTTCTGACTCAGAATGAAATTCCAACGCCTGGATAATGATCGACAACAATGTGTTGAGTTAGATCTACATATATGTATGATATACGTTACATGTATATCATTAATTACGTACTTAAGCCCGCTCTCAACTCTAAGATCTTAGAGATAATTGTCTAATTCTAAGCCTAGTCATTAAGTAGCAAAAATAATATTTACAATTCCTAACTAATAGTATACCTTCCTACTAATAGTCCTTTCCTACTAATAGTATAAATCGGAAGAGTTTGTTTGGTTCAACGCGTTAATCTCAGGAACTTCTGGTTCGAACTGAAACTACTTTTTGTAATAGATAATCTTTTTATCGAAAAACGTCATCCTCCTTTTATCGTATCCTTTATCCTTATATAATCCGTAAATCGTTTCGATATAACCCACTTACTTCGGGTACTTAGAATGTGGCATGTGTCATACATTATTTCCCAGGTTCCCTTTGCCTACCCTGCTATAGAGAGATACAGTGTGAAGCTAAAAAGAAAGATAACAATAGGTACAGATCATGTGCCTATAGTGGTTAAATAAAATAATAAAAGGACGCATGGTATAGTTCTTAGTGTACTAATAAATTCAATGAAGTAGGTAACGTATTCAATATTTTAATAATTGATGTATAAGAACAAAAAAATATTTTACTTTCTTTATTTTAAGAGTAATTTAATATTAAAACACTTCGTTCCCCACCCGTTTCAATCATTCAGTTTATTTAAATACTTTTGGAAAAAAAAGAAGTTAAAACCTCAATCTCTTACATAACAAGTCGGGTTACATCACTAATTTGTGTTTATTCCACGAAGAAAGAGAAAAATAAGAGAATTTTTCTCTTCTTATTCTTGAATTTCGTACACACAAATGACAAATGTGAGTTATAAACACAGTAGTTAGTACTAAGTGGCGTGACTGAATATTCTTTCAAATATTACGTCAGTTACAAATTAAAAAAAACTAAACCTTAAAACAATAGCCTTTAAGTTACTTTTTAGTTACTTTAATAAAATAATGAACACATGGACCCAGATTATGTAAGTGGTGCAGTTCAAATTTCGATATGTATCACTGGAAATTGCTATAGAAATTAAAATCTTATTTTAATAGTTTTAAAGTTAAAAATTATTTCGCAAAATTCAGGAACTTTCTGTAAGCCAGCTATGTATATTCTATTGCAAGGGAATAAAGTTCAATTTTCGATATGAATATTATGTACGATTGTAAATGTGGTATTATTCATTTTAATTGATAATAATTGATAACTTCTACGATAAATCGATGTAGTAAATTAAAAAACGAATAAGTTTAATTTCTACGAATCGTATTCAAACATCAGCATTTATTAAAAAAAAAAAAGAAAATATTGAAATTAAATATATGTCTTAGACTAAAGATTATATTTTTAATGGCGTCATTTAAACATTTCCGATACGATCCAACTATAAAACATCCACGTGTCGCAGAGCTAGGCAAATAATAAACAAGCGATAAATATTCTTAAATACACTATAAATCTTTAAAACTTCATCCGATGTCACAGCATCCCTCCAAGGACACGATTAAATGGGAAAATATTGTTAGAAACTATTGTCAATTGATTGACCTGACTAAATTTTAAAACACTAAGAAATATTACTATTGACAATTGGTGTGAATTGAAAGATCAGTGTCTTATTCAAGAAGTCACGCATTGAGCTACCCAATAGCCTTTAACATTAAAAAATTTATAGATACACAGATTAACATAAAATTTATGTTATAAAAACAATCTTTGAACTCAAAACCACAGAGAATTAGTTAAGAATAGTAAAAAAAAAACAACCACAAATCTATGACGAGTTTTGAATGTCAAGGCGTTTTCAATTAACAAGACATTATCATTTATACCAACATAAAATTCAAAAAATCCCAGCGTAACAACTAAATAGACCAACAAACGATAAGCATTAATTGTAGAACGAGCGGGTTTTGAAGTAAAATGAAAAAAAAAACCACATACGCGAGTGAATCGACAGAAATAGCCCGACCGAATTATAACATCGGTGGCGCCGCTCTCGGCGCCGGGCGGCCGCGCGCCGTGCCCACGCCGACAACACATTAATTCCTATATTTTGGGCATTTCTGTCACTTATCATAGCTGAAACTGACATTATTTGATTGGATGCTAATATGAAAACACATTTCAGATCAACTCCTGCGCATACTACGCTTAAAACACTAAATAATTGCCAAAAACACCTACAAATATTGAACGCTGTACAAACTTGTTAGTTGCTATTCTAACGACATTTGACCTATTCAAAGCCAAAAGTCAAATCGATTCAATCTTTTTATCAGTTGCGCATTAAAAAATAATACCTACCATAGTGTGTGTGGCAGTAAATTATGTTTTAAATACGTCACGATTTTAATTAAACATCCGAGATGATAGACTCGACGAAAACAAGGAAATAAGAAACAAGAATTTCGAATGGTTGACGTCACAGAGCCGACCGAGGAGGAGTGGTCTCGGATTCGAAGACGGCAAAGTCGTACGTGTGCTAACATTCCATTTAGCTCATCAAGCTAAATTTAATGTAGGCGGAGAAACAGACACACCTCATTCGTCCGATCGTCACATTAATACACATAAGTACTATGTTTTATTCAAGGCGGCTTAACTATGTTTATATTTTATAGTATAGTTATATAGCATACTGCATACCCAACGCTCTGCATCCCTAGGAACCTCAAAAGCGGGCGACCATTTTGAATTGATTACGCTGGTGGCCATTACGTTTAATAAATATATTATCATCAGACGCAATGGCATTTAACTGGCGCTACATTATGAGATAGATGTACTAAATACGATTTATTATTCTACATGCTATGTGGTGGTGCAGTTGTTAAAGGTCTGATTGTATACCTGATCGAATCTATTCGGGGGATGTTATAAGGGAGCCGTTGAAATATAATGAGTGACCATTATCATTCATAGATTATAACGTGGGAATGAAAACGGCATCTCAAGTTCAATCTCATTTTGAGAGCGGCTTATAAATACGGGCCTTAGTCAAAAATTATCATTTCGTTGTGACTTTCTCTTTCCAAAAAATTGACATACGAGTACATACAAACAATTGCGAAATTACCAAACTGAAATAGATTATCATATTGGAATATTATCCAATTTAATGCATATCAACACACAGTGTAAACTAATAACTATCACTTTTTAAGTCAGTTAATAATTACATTGTAACATAAAAAATATAACAATATTTTACAAATCGTCTTTCAGAAGATAACATGTAAGGGCTTAAACATAAGTATGTATGTGATATCAATTTGATGAATCAACAAGTGCTCTAGTGGTCTATGTTTAGAAGAGTTTCTTAGAACATTGAAGGGTCGACTCAGCAGACGTGACAAAAAAATCACGTTAATTATTGATGTTAAAATGAAAAAGAGAGTAGTGATAGTAAAATTGGTAATATTTGTATAGGTAACTGTGGACCAATTATTAGGTTAGCAGTGGGCAAGTTTCCTTAAATTTATTAACACAAAATTATATAAAAATTATACAGAAAAATCCAATTTTTAGTTATTCAATGTCACAGGCAATACTATTAATGATTGAATTTAGACGTTTACAAGACAATATACATTTAAAATTCTATTAAGAAAGGAGAGTGCAAGTGTTAAAAATAAACAATATCGTTGTCACCGATTGACAAAATGACGGCAGTCTTAGATTGAACCGTGAACGTGCTCGCGATGACGTCAAAATACGTTACTTGGCAGAGTTTCCGAAATGACGATGGGAGTTAATAGAATTTTAAACATACAAAGAGTTGGTTTCCTGTTATAATTTATTATGTAATTGATATTACAATAAAATTTAAATATATATATTTCAATTTGATTAGGGAATATAGGGATAAATCCTCTTTTAGTGCTCACCTACACTCACTAAGAAGTTTTGCAACTTTACTTTTATATATCTAATTTTTTTTTCAAATAGTGGTCACTTTCCATTTTATTTAAAAAAATATGCGATTTTCACAAACCTAATTATTAAAAATAATTAAGAACTAAATAGGCAAACACTTAGTATAAATTAGAAATTAGACTATGAGGGAGACTGATGTCAGCCCATATCATTACAGAATTTGGTTTTTAAAACTTAAGAGTTCCTAGTTCAGTTAACATTATATAATAAGATGCCGGTCCACAATGCCTGATAGTAACCATGAAGGTAGCGGATTCGACTCTCACTTGGGGAAAATTCTCTAATTCTCCTTTCTCTGGCCTAGTAGGGCTAAGTGTGCCGTTTAATTCCACTACTCAACACGTAACTCCTTGAAAATCTAAACAGAGTGTCTAAACTTTGTTTTTTCAGTAGCAATTTTTTTAAGGAATGTAACAAAATAAAAAAATAAAAATTATCTGGATCACGAAAGTAACTAACAACCTTTCTTATAAGAAATAATATTAAAATTTGAAAACAGAATCCAGGACAAATGGACTGAAGTCGCCATAAAATATTTTATCAATTATGTAAGACACGAATAATTAACATAAAACCACTATAGCGCCAGCCAACCACTAAATAATATAAATTGCTCAATTATAATATAATAATACAAACAACATTCCTGTCATGGAGTTAGACATATACCTAACAAGATTTATTATACCGAATTATTCTACAAGAGCGTCTAGTACTTAGGTCAGAGGTCTTGTTAGGGCTACTTTTTTACTTCCAGCGCTTTTATTTATTTAAAGCGTGAAAATAAAACCAAAATACAACAAGTTACAAAGCATTTAACAAGTTAAGCTGACAATTATGTGCAGTACGTGCGACGAGTCGTGGCCGCCCCGGAAAGAAATATTGTACCCTGGAAGTTTTCTGAACTTTTCCTTATAGTACACTCGATAAGCTTTTAATCAAAAAAATAAAATCGAATCCACAACTACCTTTAGGGCGGCCAGGACTCGTCGAACGTACCGTATATCGGCACTTATTGAAATCGGCATCGTACTATACATACGTATGTATGTATACAAGTAAGCGGCGTCTCAGAGGAAATGATTAATACTCATTAGAAGCACTTGCGGATAATTTTTAATAATAAGAATATTAATATCTTGGAATAATTTATTTCGTTTTTGTTAAGTGTTTCCTGTTGTTATAAGAAATGCAAAATTGATATTCCAAACGTCGAAATAAAGATAAAGCCAAAATGGTCTGCCTAATTTAAACGTAACCCAGCTTCACGCTGCATCCCGCACATAATACGGTAGCGAGTAAGAACCTAGTGACAAGACACTCCGTTCCATAGATATCACACAACAGAGACAACGTGACGACATTGAGAAGTGTCAAGTGGCGGAATTCGACGCCGCACGTTGTCCTATTAACCAAAAACATAACGCTATGAGTTCGTTAAGATATATAAAGAAAAAATACAGAATGACATAAAAGAAGCCATTTTTCTCTTTACGTGAGAAAAGGATACGCAAGACGATGAACCTGAATTTAAATATTGTATTAAATAACACTTAATATGCGTGTTTTGATTTAACCAAAATGATTTTGATTAAATTAATGTAATAGTGATGTAATATGCTCGTATTATTATTAGTCGGGATCGTTTTAAGGCCTCTATTTATACAATATTAATAACAGATATTATTAATAAGATCTTTGAATCGGTTTTTACATATTTTAAATTAAACTCTTAAACCGCATTAATAATAAGCATTTTTTACTTTGTTAGCTTTCTAAGGCTTGCTAACGTAATTTCTTTAATTTTTATTAGTAAATCGATGATAACTGAAACTTTTAAACTATATAAAATACACTGGGAGCTAAGTTCCAAGAACTCGGCAGTGTGAGGGTAACGAAGTGTCTTAACGTTAAGGATCCTCTGCATATACTGCTTGCTATATATAAGAGGGATACAGGGGCAATCTAAACAAAATAATATAAAAAAAAGGTAATAAAAGTGTTATCTACAAAAAAAAACCTCGTACAAAAACGTGAACGGAAACTTTTTATCGTTAATGATTCACATACATATACTCCTATACTATACATACACACAGTAACAATACCGCGAAAATAATGGTTTTATCTGTTATATCCAACTAGAATAGGTTATGGGAACTTTTTTGTAAATTTTGAGTACGTACTTGGCTGTGGTGATATATATACTTAATGTGATAAAGTGGAAGTTTGTCATGTAGAAAGCGCTAATCTCAGGAATTACTGGTTTGAATTCCATAATTCTTTTTGTGTTGGATAAAAGAAGGATATATGCAGGTTATATTGTATCACGTTATGATCAAAAGAAGTAGAGTAACAATAATATGAAAAATCTGTATTATTTAATAACCGTAGAAAATTTATTATCTTAAGCGCATAAAGAAACTGGATACCACATTTTTTCGTAATGAACTTATGAATGGCCCTCGTCTCTGTTCTGTGTCTTGATCTGTTTATTATAAATTGTGACGAGGTATTAGGCGTCTTGTATATCACATCTAATTTACATAAAATACTAAAAGTCATTGAGATTCTCTCATCGAGTGTCAATCTTAAGACACCTAACTGGCCACTTTTCGGCTAATTTTCAAGATATGCGAAATCGAACCTTCAGCGATCACGTTTACATTCATATGCTAACCTACTACTCCACGGCGGCCCCTAAACAATATAAAACCATTACAAAACTAATCATCCACTTATCTACTTATTTTCAACCAAAAAAAAAAATATCCTTACAAATAAAAACTTTTGTTCACATATTCGTAGATATTATTGAGAAATGAAACTTATATATACGGCGGCTGGTAATTTAGTACACAACCAGTTCCGCGAGAGCCCGCGGCCGGTGCGACCGGTCGGCGCACAGGTGCCGCGGCTCAGTGGTGGTGAGTGTGTGTGACACGCGGAGCTGTCTAGTAAACATACAACGTACAGTGAGATCATCGTTAAATTTGATTTGGACAAGCACGAAACGGAAGAAAGCCGACGAGAACGGTCGTAATGCAATAGCCTTCTTTACTTAGCTCCGATTGATTTGAAATTATAGATTTTAACAGCGTTCAGGCAAAGATAAAACCGATACAGTCTTATCAAAACTAAAAATAGTTGTTAAACTAATAAACAGAACAAAGATACAAAATTTCGTCAAAATCCTACGTTTCCATTCAACATTCATTACACATACCAAATAAAAAAAATGCCCGCAGACATAAAATACCTTTTGCCATTCACAAATACAACAAAAGCAGACCAAAAGCGGTATATAACAGAGCGAATGTATAAAAAACGTCGATCGTACCTGCGCGGGCGCACCCCCCTCACGGCGCGACGTGGCGCCGGCGCCGGCGAGCAATTATGGCTAAATAAATATCCAACAGATATAGGCTAGACGACATTATACTTATACGTTTTAATGTTTTCGATGCACCTGGTCTTTTGTGTATGAATGTTTTTAATTTATAGGTTTTAGCCTGCGACTTCGCTTATATATTTCAATGGCAATAATCGACAGACGTGTAGCCTATAGCCTTCCTAGATAAATGTGTTCAACTAAATATTTTTTATATATATTATATAGTATATTGTATTATCACTAAACCACGGGGTAACAAGCTAGGATTTCCATTATTCAGAGTGGCGATCTCATCTGAGTCGGCGCGTCGTCGCCTGATAAGATAACGGAGTACCCTAGTATGAAAGGTTGGGTACACAAATAGAGGCCGGCGCCAATACTTAAACATGAAACACGTATGAGATGTACACGGTATTTTACATTCACTTTTAACTGGAGTCATGACTCATTGAAATACCGAGTGCCTTAGTAAGTATAGGGAAAAAATTACGAATTTCTTCTTAATTTTAAATATAAATAATAAATTTAAAATGCCTAGACTGCTCGGCTTAAAACCTAAATACATATTAGACATTAGAAAATAAAAATAAATGTATAAAGTTCTAAAATTAGCGAGACGGCCATAGACTGAGGATAATTAATTACAACAAGTAATAAATATGATTTGGCACTCGACAAACACGTTGAATCAAACGTACCAGGTGCAAAAATGAAGCAAAACCAAATGGCCAAAGTTAACGACGTTTTTACAACTTCAAATGGCTACAAAAGTTAGGGATTAGATTACGTTCTCATATCTTGATGAATAAAAACAAAACACGCCACAATCTTTCGCATCTACACGTATATTCTATATGTTCATGTCCTGAGTGACAGACAATGACGGCATTAGTAACACCTAGAAAGATTGACAAATTTTATAATTGAGGAAAGATCATTAAGATAATTTCACAAATAATAAAAACACAAAATATAAAATGGATCTACTTTTGATAGTTTACGTAATTTCCTTTTTCGGTCATTCATGACGTTTCAAATTCAAACACATGCCACCGTCGAAGTGAAAACTTATGATATGTAATAGTGTAATGTTTTATTTTTATATTGACATATTATCGGCGTTAGGCGCTGCGTTCTCTCCGTCTACCCCGCTAGGGATGAAGCATGAATTAAGTAAGTAAGTAAATAAAAATTTGCTCGTGTTACAAAATTAAGTAAAAACTATAATTATCAATATATCGTATAAAAAACATATTTTTACGAAATTACGAAAAAAAGTAATTAATATACAACCTGGATAACGTATAAGGGAATTGATAAGTTAAAATATAAAGAATGCCTCTCTGTGGGAAGTGTCTGCGAAAGTTGACAAAAAAAACGGCGGCGTCGCGTCGCCCCGTAATCGACGAGACGGTAAAAAACTGCACAGGTGAGGTCCCAGTAACACAGTCGCCAAGACCACTGCACACTACCTAATATGTAGGTACTATGCCATATATATATATATACGAGTGATTGTTTAAAAATTTGTAATTTTAGTTTTATTTCAGCGTCTTTATGTATAATATTTTTACATTTTATGATCGAGACTAGGACTTTATTATATACTGGTATACATTTCTTTTTTGGTTAACTCAGTGACAGTCATTTTGACAATTGCCATTCTAACCTTGACTTTATATCTTCTTTATATAAACTACATTTAGTTATTTATAACCTGTTCAAGGTAATGAAGGCTTTTTAAAATAATAAAGCCATGTATTTTCAAGTCCCATGAATATCCATGGTATTATACCATATAAGATGAAGAATTAACATAAAATTTTGCACCACCACAACATTGGGGACGAATTTAATAAACTTAGGAACTCGCGGTATGCCCGCAAAAACCTGATCTGCAATTACGACCAGTAATGGGCAAGTTATTTTGACTTAAGAATAAAACACGATCATTTATTTAGTTGCGAGTTAAAGCCTAAAATGGAGAATAAATCATATTAAAACGGCGGCGATTTTTTGAATAATGGCAATCATTTATAAAGTTTGCTTTAAAGAGAGTGTAAAGTATCTGTCTGTAAAGTTGAATGATATATTGGAGTATTAAACAAGTAATCTATAATAAGCTTGTATGGTTATGTCATTGAGACATGTTGTTATTAAAAAAAGACTACAGGAAAAACTTCTGAAAACGATACCTTTGTGTATTTTCACTAATTCAGTTAAATTTGTGTAAGCAAAAACACGATCACATATAAAACTCAATAGAAAGCGAAAGTTAATAGACATTACACAAGGATGTTAGAAATGTAAACAAACATTAATCTAAAGTATTCAAGTTTTTTTATAAACGCTTCTATATTAATTTACGTAATTAATTATACTACTATCTGTACATTAATAAAGCTGTTACGGCGACTGACTTGGACATTACAATATTATTTATAAAAAAATATATATTTCGTAAAAAAAAATGGAGGGAAAACTGGATTGACATGTCAAGTATTTCTATACGTAGTGTTATAAGAAAGTATAAAATAGTGATTGTTTTGTGAGAAAATTAAATGTAAAGCATGGATCAGTAAATACATTAAAGTAAAATTCCAAAGATTGCTTGCAGCGATCACTTTTAAATGTAAAGTTCTAGACAATAATAGGCATTTTATATTTTTAGATAGACCTAAACAGATTTGAGATATATAAAATGCACAAAAAACATAAAGAGAAGACAATACATACACGTTTAATACAAATCACATTCTGTCAAATAACGATTATATGGTTTTAAATACGTGACTAAACTAACTTTAATGCCCATTAAACCAAAACGGTTCGTGAGAAACGATTGATTTTGTATGCTTATTGGTGTCTCGTGGTGAAAATTAGCAATAACTAAAATCTACTTTAAATGGTAGAAAAATAATTTTTTGGAGCATTACAAAATGAGTTTGTTTCGTGGACAACGGTTGTTAAGACGGCAGGCGCCATGACGGATATGGAAATACAGTGTACATAAAAACACATCCTGCTTTGCTTTATAAATATCGGAAATTATACTCAGATGTAGGATATAGCAGAATTATGTGTCGTACAATTACAAGTTAAGAATTAAATAGGAAAAAATTATTGCAATTAATAAGAACCTAACAATCAATTCATTTTATTAGATCAGTTAGTGCCATTGCTTCATTGGTACATCACATTTACTAGTTAAAATTAAATATTTAGTGGCTTTCTTCTTAATTAATATGCTAACCGACATTGTGAACACGCCTACATACCTTCCTAAGTACGGCGGTAGAACGTGTGGGTGGCTGTAGGCGATGTCACGGACGGATATTACCAAATTTTATATAAATATTGGGATAAAAGTAGCTTGCACGCTAGAACGGGTTACTACGTGTACGCAGAGTGTAATAAATTTATACAAAATGGTTAACTTGAAGTTGTTAAATGATATAAAACAAGAAAATATTTTAAATTACCTTCACAAGCAACGTCAATAACAAAAAAAAAGCATGTACTGAAATGTTGTTCGGATTCAATACGGAAATTATTTATAAATATACATTTCAAAGCATCTAAATTGATGAAGGTATTAAAGGCTGTCGGCCGCCATCGCGAATTAAAAAGTTAACGGGTTGCGCGCGCGTCGCGCCTCGCGCCGGCGTCGGCAGTCGCGGCACGGCGGCGCCAGCGCCGTGACCTTGTCTACTTATCGAACGAGTGACCCTCGCGACGGCAGATTAGCACTTCACCTACGCCACTCTACCCGGCGCCAGCCGGCCCGTAGGTCTATCCGCGTTACTACCGACACCAAAACAACGCCTCGCGCCCGTCCTGTACTTAGCTGAACGGTTGCGCAGATTTGATATAAGGATTTTCCTTACTTTTCATTATTTGCTTCCGCTTCCGTGTACAAAGCGCAAACGTCCAGAAAAGCTAACTTTATGGCGGCCACGACTCGTCGGCCGTGCTGTAATTAGTATCCACCGTCGACCGGCGCGGCCGCACGACGCTCGGCGACGCGGCGACGCGCACTACCGTCAAATTCGGTATGTAGATTTATCTTGAGCACGATAAGAAAGTAGTTTTGATAATTGAACGACTTAGCGAACGTTTGCCGAGGCGGCGTGCAACGCTACGGACGAGGAACGGAATCAGTGACCTTTCCATGCACACTCTTAGAGGCTGATGTCAGTGTCTATTTATAGTGTGTTTACATTCGGGGGGTGGCTGGTGGCTGGCCGCCTCAGCCACACCGATACTGCAGCACTGGCGGCAACACTAAGATAACACTGTCGTACCGGGCTCGCACAGGCGGCTGTAGTGGTAGGGGTTGCAGCAGGTGGCAGCAGCAGAGCACAGGGGCAGGCGGCGCAGCTCGTGCAGGCCGCGCAGCTCGGGGTACCGGGTGCGGGCGGCGGCGAGGGCCAGCGCGGGCGCGCCGGGCACGCAGGGCGGCGCGGCGGGCCCGGCG
>DWAP01001139.1:0-16887 GCA_018230625.1 Heliconius eleuchia
AACCCACAACCAGTCGGTTTTACAGTCACACTTCGTGCCGCTGCGCCACGACCGGACTCGGCCTGGTTTGTGATTTCTGATTAAAATTATACTTTTTGCACATCATAATAACGTCCGCACTTCACAGCGTCATCAACAGTAACAAGCTGTATCGATAATCATTTTACAGATGCCACAGTATTTTAAATACTTTAAAATGTTTACTGAAGTTACGCATTTAAATTATTAAATTATTTCCATTTAGAAAAATGTAACAAAAGCAGAGGCTTTTCTAGACAAAGAACTGATTATGAAGTTAAAGCAACAATTTTAAATACATAATATAATTAGTCCTTTTTATTTATTTAGATTTTAAATCGTTCATACATTTTTGGGGGAGTACTAAAATATATCTGTTATGGTACAAATTTCCCCGCTTAAAGTCCATATGAATAGTGTATATTGTTTGTACATATTTATCATAATCGTAGTTTGTACTTATATGTCATATGTGTACAATTATTAATATTATATTTTTCATTTCACTCAGCTTCACGCTGTATCCCGCATAAAGTTGGGTAGGCAGCGGGAACTTAACTTTAAGACACACTGTTCCCCATGCTCGATTTTGAAGTTATAGTAAGTTGAGTAGCAAAAACTCAACGATGCGCTCTTCTTACCATTTTCCTGAGTGGAAATCGAACCCACAACCGTCACATTTACAGTCGGGGGCCTCATAATACTTGTAATAAATATCCAAATATCAATACTTCATCAAACAAAAAAGCAAAGCAAAATGTGACCGACGCTGCCAGAACAATATACGGAGGTGATGACAGACAATCCTCAAGAATTAGCTATATATAGCCGCGTACGCCGGCGCCTACACTATTTTAAATATCCACGCTTTCTGAATTCCCACGGGTTTAGTCAGTATTGATTTTACGATGGGATGGTCAACGACATCGACAGATGTGCACCGTTGATTACTTAGGGATGCCGTGGAATCTTATAATGTATGGGAACTGAACTGAACCAAACTGAATTTCGCGTTATTCACTCATTTTTTTGTTTTGTTAGTACGAGATTACAAAGCAAGTAGTTACAGAAGTGTGAGAAAAGCAGATTCTCAATTAAAACAAAAAAAAGAATACCGCCTAGTTTAATTTTAACAAATACTTTCAAGTGGTTCTTTATATGTGAAATAAATCACCTATCAGTCGAATTGCAAAACCACCAGCCACATTTTTCCTGATATATAAAGAAAAAAAATAAGTTATAGTACGAGTATGTATACTAAATATACGGCACAGGCGTATAGTAAATCAGTTTGATATATTCATTAGCCGCAATGGTTTTATTGGCTTCTAAACGTATTGTTTTATGTTTCTGGTACGCAAGCGCCGACAGGCACTGATATCCTGGATATTGTAACTTTTGATTTTTATTTTTCTTTGGTTTTTTGGTTTGATACTAACAACTATTCTTAGTTCAGCAGTACAAGATATATGTATAGTTTTTATTCTACTAAAACTTAGCTAAAAAGAATTTTGTCAAAAGTAATACTGAATAATGTGTGAGACCAAACTGTAAAAAAAAATTGTAGATACTACGTTGCTCTTGATGATATAAGGGAACGATTCATTATTAAAACAAACGACACATCAAGCGAGGGTACAAGGATGCAACATCCGGTGTAGAAAAAATTATATATATTTTTAATGTATTTTTTTTTCTTAACAATAAATGTAATTTCTAAAGGTTTTTTTGTTCTACTTTTTACACACAAATGCAAAGATCAGCCTCACAAACTGTAAGTAACTTAATACAAAAATATTTTAACCAATAACTATTTGTTTATTTGCGTTCAGCCGTACTGAGCTACGAGAAATGTATTAAATTTAAAAAAAAACCGGACAAGCGAGAGTCCGGCTCGCCCTCCAATGGTGTCGTACAAATAGGAGGTCACGCTTTTCCTGAAATTCAAGCTGAGCTCTTTGATTTGATACCTCACTTGAACTAGCTGTTTTATATCAAATTTTGCCCCCTTTTAAGGCTATTATTTTTTAAAATGTAAGCAAAAATGTAGTTTTCAGCTAGTACTAATCCCTAGTAGTAGTCCCCGTAGATACTAGCTGACAAATTGCAGGTTTATTAATTTTTATTCCCTTTATAGTGACGAAATACGCGTTTTTGTTATTTAAGCCCATTATTTTTTAAGATTTAACAACAAATGTATAGTTTTAACTTTTTTCCTGAACTAGTTTTACCTGTAGATGCTAGCTGCCAAATTTATACATACACACATTTTTTTGATTCCCTTTATAGTGTCGAAATACGCGTTTTTTGCTATATAAATGGAATGTTTTTTTAAGTAAATGTAGAAATATGTTTTTTTTAGGAAATCATGGGGCCGTTGATCTAGGTTCGAAATTCAACTCGATATCTCGGGCTCTTGATAGACAGACATACAGACGGACGGACAACAAAGTTATGGAACCCTAAAAATCAGTTAAGGTACACGTATCTTATATAAAATACAACTATCGGCATTGAACCCGACACTACGATATTACGATATTGGCAGACGTATTTATTATTTATTCATCCATTAGACTGTTTATTTGGTTGATTGGTTATTGATACATTGACAATATGCCAGAAGCTTACAAATATTTACGTACTACGATATTGAACGAATAATTAAGTGTCACGCTACGCCAGTACTTTTGAAGTAAGTATAAAAAATGTAAACACATATAATAAGAAACTAAATTATTTAAAACAAAAAAACAATTAAATTAAATTAAATTAGCTTCACGCTGTATCCCGCCCACAGCAGGGTAGGCAGTGGGAACCTAGTATTAAGACACTCCGTTCCCCACCTTCTGCCGAATTCTGGAGCCATTGCGTGTTGAGTGGCAGAACTCAACGACACCAGAGAGAAGAAATGAAAAATATAAATTTAAGTAAATATTTCATCTCCTCGAGTGGGGATCGAACCCACAACCACAACCATGAATGAATTTATTTAATTTTTAAATATGTTAAAATACCATTTTTACATCATTATTTCGTTTATAAAAAAAATAAATGTAAAAGCAGTTAGTACAAATATAATAAACCGTAAAACAACTTTCAATAAAGTATACAATAGTCGTAGATGTGCTACGAGCGATCGCTACGACAACATAGCTTCTACGAAATAAAAAACATATTACCTTTGTCCTTGTCGCCGTCCTTAGCACGGCTCTGATCAAAGAAGCCAGTGGTGAGCGCCTTCCGTTTGAGCAAGTACGCCCGCCTCTTCGGCTTCGTCGCGACTGCCGCAGCATTATCTGTGTTAAATAAGTATCATATCATAACAGTGCTTGCAGCAGGTAGAGAATATCTCTAAGTTGTGATAGATGGGACTCATTGCACATTTCTTTTAGTTGTAAATAATGCAAAGTGAAATATAAAAACTGCCATTTTAAAACAATAACAATGTTTTGTAAATGATATCAAGGAAAATTAGTTTTTAAATTTTCTGTTGATACTATGATGACTAATACTGTTAATTTAACTGTTTGCATATGCTGTACTGTGGAGATTTCCTTTATAATATAAATTTAAGTATTACATAAATGCTTATAAGTGCGGCGTATTCGGCAGAAAGTGGAAAACGAAAGTATGTTAATGGGAACAAAGTGTCCTAATTAATACTAGGTTAATTAAGACACTTTGTTCCCACTTGATTCCTAGGCTCCCTCTAAACCTGAAAACTATCCTGCTATGAGCGGAATACTTCGTGAAGCTAAAAACAACGGACTGGACTTTACGATGTAATCTGGAAAATCTCCATTTTTTTCATTTTTCTTTTCTTTTCCTTAAAAATTTCGAGCAATAGTCTTTAATGCTTTCCTATACTAAATAGCCTACCAACGAGCACATGCCAAATAAATTTTTTCTTAGTTATTCTCTGTCAGACACTGAGAGACTCAAAATAACCTAGTGTTGCAGACACTTCGTTCTAAGCTTTGAGAAAAACTTCAATTCCGTCGTAAATTGAAAATTAACAGGAGACGCAAAATTTCATACGATGTTTTAAGCTGTTTAGACATGTGATTATTTATTTTTACACATACAGAAGTTATAATCCACATCGCCTGACTGTGAATTCGACAGTTGTGTAGTCGACTACACAATCGAATCGATTCCTACTCAGTAGATGAATTATTATCATTTCTTCGCTCTGGCAACAAGACAAAGAGGTGTTGAGTTTACTCAATATACAATGTCTTGAAAATTGGGCGAAAATTGCCGAACAGAGTGGCGGAACACTAGGTACACTCTGCCTACCCTGCTACGCCTGGAATACAGTGTGTAGCTATAAAAATATAACAGCTTATATTTGTGAAGGTACAATCATTCTTTTCTAAATTTCCACGTCTTAAGAATATTTCTTGGCTAAATTCAATATGTGTGTTTTCATATTAATTAAAGCGATCAAAACTCCACGCGTCGCACACGCAGAGTGCAAAAACAAGTGTCGAGTTGCAACAGTAGGGGTCGTCGAGCTCACCTTACATGTTGTTTACCAATGGAAAGTTTACTGTATTTTTACTATCGAATTTCGTTTGAGACCATCGTAGCGGCACGGCGTCTGACTGTAAACGCGACGGTTTTAGGATCGATTCCCACTCTAAGGAATGAATTATTTTCATTTTCTCGTTCTGGTAACAAGACAAAATGCAGTGTTGAGTTCGAGTTTCAAGAGTTTAGGAGTCCCGAAAACTGAGCAGAAATCTGATATATGCTGAATACAATGTTTGGCTGTTAGCTCGATAGTTGTGGGTATGATTCGTTTTCGGAGTACCGCCAACTAACAAGCAAAGTAGCGAAAATTGGTTGGAAAGTGGAAATGGCATAGAGCGAGAAATTATTTACATTAAAAACACGTTAATTATCAAAATAAACAAGCTCACTTTAGTTGGATACATTTTCGATTAATTCAGATCAGTAGTTTTTCTTTCCAAATACATAATTTTACGTTATTAAAATTTATAGCTACACAAGACTCGTGCTAAAACTTGTCAAACATATTAAACTTTAATACATTATTAAATAATACAAAACACGATTATATCAGTGTCAGAATGGACATATTTATAGTGTAATTTAGACATATATTATAATTTACTATATATCTAAATTATACAGACATTGTATAATTGAGACGTAAAGCCACTGTGTGATATGGCCAATAAATAACATGATACTGTTAAAATCTTATCTCTTACCAACAATTACAATATTCTTAAGAATTTTACACGAAATCTAATTTTAATTTCGAACAACATACAAAAAAGCGATCTATTTGTGAAGGAATTTATATTGAAAATCACGCCGTGAACACAGCGAGCGTTGGTGTCAACAATGATTGTCACCTGGGCTAGATATTTTAAATGCTTAATAACGTGAAACACTTTGATGAGCACGCTGGATTTCTAAGTGTGGATATAATTTAAAATTAAAATAAGATATAATTTAAAACCAAATTTAATCTAATCCAGTTTTACGCTGTATCCCTAGGGGGCAGTCAAGGAGAACGAAGCGAAAGTTCGCCTCATTCACTGTCATCAACCTCTTCATACATGCCATGGATTCTCGTCCTCCATACGTGACCATCCTCCAGTATCTTTGATGCTCTGTTTTCGTAGGTCAACCAAGGTTTCCCCCTACCTCTCTTACCGCTCACATTTCCATCATAAATCTTTTTTGCCATTCTTTCATCACTCATTCAAAGGACGTTTCTTTAGCTTAACAATAGGTTTCCTCTGGCCTACCCTGCTATATGCGGGACACTAAAAAGGTTTAGATTAAATTTGTCACCTAAAACTTTACACACACTGAAGATACATGATATTCCAAAATAATAAATGCCATGAACAAAATTCACGAGCGGAGCCTGAGCTAGTGTAAAATAATTTTATCACCACGTAAACAAACGCCGCGCTTGAAGCGTTGCGTCCGCAAAGATTTACAGTGACAGCGCTAAGAGCATTGTGACACGAAATAATAAGAAACGTTAAAATAGAATGGAAATAAATAGAAAATAGCTAAAGTTTAATTTATAATGATATGTTGTCTTCTTTTGAAATTTAGTAAGAGTAAAAATAGATTTTTCTGTAACAGATTCTAGTACCCACATTGTTTCAGCGTGTTATTGTGGGATCAACTCGGTAAGAGCGATAATTCTCATATTATTATTGAGCTTAGTATATAATTTTTGATTTATTGTAATAGATTATGGAAAAAATGATTTGTTAAGCAGATATATTTGTGTCTACACTCTACATGATAATATATTATTTATTATATTTACAGCTCCTGAGAATTCAAGGCTTAAAGGTCATCCCACGATCGTATATATAAGCCTAATAAACCAGATAGCAAGCCTCAATAACATGAAATAAAGAACTAAAATTATTTAAAATAATTGTGATAGTTGCATTTTCCAACGAAAGTGTATGTATATACGTACGTGTAGTATGTATATACGTACGTAGTTATGTGATGTCTAAGCAATTGAAACGCAACCTTAGGTGTAATATCTCAGTATGAATGGAATGTGTAGAAACCAATGTTTGTAGAAACATTCAAATTAATTAAATATTATCGAAAAGTTAAAATTAATATCATGATCTTTTTGTAAGTAAGAGTAAGGCAATCTCTGAAATTACTACTTCATATTGACAAAATTCCTTTTTTTCTAGATATTCCATTTACAAATGAAGGCTATGTGGCTTTACCTGTATATCACATTAATCTTTTCGATATAACAAACTGTACCACTGTACGGTTAGACTTACAGGGCCGTTAAAATGTGTCATAAACAACTGAAGTGAAATGCAAATGACTAGGTTATTTACATTTCCCTTGTCGGGAGTTCTTAGTTAGAATATTTTTCACAAAGTGTTAAACATAACCTGATTCAAATTTGTTTAAAAATACAAAAATAAGTAACATCAATTAATTTATAAAAACCTGCTCCGGACGCAACACCCACTTGGGGCGTGAAACTCCGCATCTTCTATCATATATGATTTAAATTCATTATTCTATTTTTACATTGTAGCTTTTTGTAAGATCTTTTTTTAAGTTGGCAGTGAAATTATTGATAAGTCACTTTGTGTACGATTTTTCGTCAACTTACAGTAATTGCGAGTAAAGTGAGAAACATCTTACTCTGTTTAATTAAATCGTATAGATTATTGTTATCTATACTAATATAATAAAATTGAATTTTTTTTTTTGGTTTAGCTAGCTCATCGTAGCTTCGGTTAGTAATAGAAAAAAAATGTGTTGGCGGCCCTGAAAAAATCTGACTGTGAGCGGCCCTCGTCGAGGAACTCTTTTATATAAAATCACATACGTTTCCGCCATTCAACAGTGTCTGAATAAAATGAGGAGTGTCTAAATTGAAATGAATAAATTATTTTTTCGGTAACAAAAAAAACATGGCTTCGTGATCCGCCACTTAATCAAAAATGTCTCGAAAATCGGGATAAAAGATGGGAACGGAGTGTCTTACTTGTAAAAACAATCTCCTTAATTTAAACCACAGATAATAAAATCTAACGAAACCAAATAATGAAAAAAAAACAACTTGTTGACAAACATAAAAAAAAAAAGAAATTCTGTCATGTCCCGTTTCACAATGATTTAATTTTACACATCTACTTTGGGCAGCCGACAGCTGGACAGCAAGGCAATCTAGACCGATAGCAGCGCAGGCGGGCGAAGTAATCAGTCTTTATAAAAATATCAGCCACTAAACATTATATGAATCACTCGTGATGGCACTAGAAGCTTTTATATACATACATCTGTTTATAAATTATTATCTATACATATTTTATTTTATTTTGTGAATAGATGGAGTGACTCAACACTGTTTTTTATTTGACCGGTCATTGATGCATCATTTGACCAAGAGTTGTTAGTTAGAAATATATTTATTCTAAAAAGCAAAAAAGAGCAGCATCATTTTTGCATAGCAGAAATTCGAATTTGGGAAATTGTGTGTTGAGATGAAGGTCACACGGGGACTTAGAAACAAATATAATCATTACTCCGAGTGGGGATCAAACCCGCCAGACCGTCCAGATAAAACGGAGGACTGAGTGTATTGACGCTAGGTTTTCTGTGCTTACCTTGTTTTGCGGGAAAAAGCGTGAAGCTGCTTTTTTAATAGAATGTTCCTAGGTAACAGTCATTAACTCATCCCAACCCAAATATTTGTAAACGAAAGTGTCGCAAGTGCTTTTAAGATAACGAGGTAACGACACGACGGTAAGCGCTATATTTAGAATAAACGCGATTTATCGCGCGGATTCCGATACAGCGAAAGACGATCTATACAATGCACTGAAAACATGCAAAAGTAAAAACTATTTTAAATACCAGTGATTATACTCCATTGCCCAATATTCTAAGCATTACATGTTGCGTAACGGCACTTAACGCCGCGCTTTGTCTGCCAGAACGTGGAAATGAAAATAAATTTAATCGAGCGGAGAACGAACCAACAACCATCGGTGCAATAAATTATTTTCATTTCCTTGCTCTGGTAAGAAGACAAATATAATTATAAGAAAATTGGGCGGAAAGTGAGAAGCGGAGAGTCTTAGCTCCCCTCTGCCTATCCTGCTTTATGCGGTATGTAGTGTGTTATATGAAAAATAATTTATTCTGATATGTGTAATAATTTAGAAAAAAATTAACTTAATATGCAAGACTTTCATCATTCCTTTGTTATGTTTGATCTGATCTCTTGATCTTGGAGATATGTTGATCCCGATTTATGAATATGAATAATGTTAGAGGCATTTTTACGATTTTTTTGGTTTTAGTTGTGTTACATTTTATTCAGATTAATTATAAACAAGTAAGTAAAATTATAACATAATTATATAAAGGATTGCTTAAAAATTGCTAGTTAAGTTGATTTTTTGGAAGAACATGAATAAATAAAAAATATTAAGCAACGATACCCAACTTGACATAGTCCCCCAATTATTTTTTTTCATTTTGGTTGGTGAAGGTTTATTGCCATGGCTTGGGTGACACTCACAAGACAAATCGATTGACAATCATCAAAATCGATAAACTCGTTTGGTGTTTAAAATGGCACATAGGAATACATAGATTGATTAACACTTTACTCTCCTTTGTGTCGTGCATCGGGTAAAAAGAAGCTTCACGATTTTTCCCACATTACAGAGTCCGCCGCCGCCAGAAACACAACTTAAATAAAAATTAAACAACACAATCAAAATCGAAAGTTATAAAATAGTAGCAGTATAAGAATTATGAAGTATCGAGATAAGAACGTAGAGCATAACTACCTGTGCTTAAAAAGTATTTGAGAAACGTCTATTCAAATCTTGGAACGAAAAATTATTTATGACATCAATCTACTGCACATGTTAGCTTATCTAAAATGAGATTATGAAAAGCACCTTCTAGGTCAAACATAGACAAATAGAAGACTTACAAACATGTGTACGAAAAAATACAAGTATGTGACTGTAAATGCGACACATATTGGATTCGGTTCTCACTCGTGGAAATAAAATATTTAATATTTTTATTTCCTCGCTCTGGTAACGAGGCAAAGCGCGACGTTGAGTTTCATCACTAACACGCAATGTGTCCAGAATTCAGCGGAAAATAGGTAACAGAAGTGTCTTAATTAGAACGTAATGTCTTAGCACCCGGTCCTCAGGTTCCCTCTGCATACATGTTGAAGCCACGTACACAAATTGCTACAAATTTACGTAGAAACAATATGATTGACATTTGTTGTATGTAGTTTGTTATGTGTAGCTTGCTTTGGCACGCTTATCCTCCGCCGTAACCTGAGTTCCGTACAGAACTGTTTGTCCAGTGTCTGGCTAAAGGTAAACAAAATGAAATAGAGGTTTTTTCAGTTCGTAGACATCGCCATCAAGGATAGATTAGCTTTGTTTGTATAAGCTCGCATTTTTGGCTCAAGGGTGATGTTTCCATTTAGTGAATGTTGTAGGAAATTTAAATTATTAATACATCTATACATATATTTAAAAATACGTCTAATAGTCTTTATATATAAAAGGAGCCAAAAACTAGATTTTTGCAATTTTTGACTGTCAGCCTGTCTCTTGTTTGCCTTTCATATAAAAGCTATTAGACGGATTCGATAAGAACGGTCTATTTTAAGTGTTTGATTTCTTTTTGTTTATTTTAACATTTTTTTGATTTCGAATGTGAAGTGAAAAATTTATATATATGTAATTAATATATATGCAGCCTACCTACAAAAACCTACATAAATAAAGTAAGTTTCTTTTTATCTATAGTTAATTTGTTTTAATAATGTGAATTTGCAATACAAAATAATCAAAAAATTGATTCAAAAATAAACTTGTACACATTATATCTTCGAAGATGTCATAACAACTTAATTAGTGTTCTGCATTTCTTCATTCGACAGCGAGCTTTTACGAACGTAGGTACAGAAGTTGCTGCTGCAAATTAAGTACAGAAGAGACAATGTATTCAATTCAAGCAGAGCTATATACAGAACTTTAATATACAGAAATTATGAATTTAATTTGGACCTTCACGTTTTTTCCTATATGTCAGGGTACGGCGCAAGAACTATAGGGTTGAGTGGCGAAACTCAATACTGTGCTTTGTCGTCTAGAACGGGGAAATAAAACATAACATTCCAAATCGATTGAAACGATGGAATCGATTTCAAAACTATCGGTTTACGATAAGACCATACCACTGCACTACGAAGGCCTTAAAAATAAATATATCGAACGTATTTCATATAAACAACTTTACATTTTGATTCCACATGAAAAGCCGCCTGTGCCAAGACTCGTCAGAGACTGTTAAAATTATAAACCACCTACATACATTAATATTCGTAATCAGAAATAATCTTTTAAGAAACTCGTCAAAGGAGGATCATGTGATCGGGTTCAAGCGACACTCTTGATACGGCGTTGCCAACTATGAAATAATATACAGGTGTTTTATTTACTTAAGTTGCAAACTAAAGTTATCGGTATGAGGAAGCTATTGTTATAAAGTATTATTTTCACTTTTAGTAAAAATAATATATAAAATATAAATAATAATAGCTGCACGCTGTTTCTTGCTCAGCAGGGTGTGCAGAGGGAGAGTAGTGTTACGGAACTAAGTACACCGCACACCGCCAAATTTTCTGAATTTGCTAACTGATTGTCAGACAAAAATCGTTAAAAATCGTTTTAAAATTTTATTTAATGATGTTTAGAAATAAGGATTTATTCAATAAAAATAGAATAGTTAGCAATGCTGGCCATACACATTAATAGTTGGTGTCTTAGCTCTGTTTGAACCGAATATTCATTTCCCTGGTATAATTGAACCAAGTCTGACATGAAGTCCTGTCATATAAACAATATATATGATAGAATAAAAAGTTGAGAATGGAGTATCACTAGACATAGAAGATAAGGAGAAAAGGGGGAAAAGCTGCTTTTTCCGCAAAGGAGGGCAGGAAGAATGAAGAAAGTGTCAGACACTCATTCTAAGTCGAGAATATACTTGCTTCTAAAATAGAAAAATAAGAAACGATTATGAAATCGTTATAAAGGGCTTTTTCCTTTGCATTTTAAAGCTCCCTGTATAACCCCATATTGTCACGTTGGGCGGTGTCGAGCGACGTCACGGCGCGTCACGCTTGCGTAACGACGGGACTACGTATTTATTTAGAGGCGGTCATTTGCAAATAGCCGTGTGTCAATGTATTTATAGATACACTCGAGTAGGTCATCTGTGCTTAAATTTTTTAGCTTCGTTAGTGTTCATTGGAATTTATTTTGTCTTCACTTCAGTTATGCTTATAAAGAAGTAGAATCTTTTCTTAATAGATTGCATCAGTAGTAATATACTTAATATTGTGTACTTACCTAATTTAACGCCGCACTTTATCTAAATAGATAAACGACCCTCGTCTATGTTATAAGTATTAATATTGCCACAAACGAGCTTCGGATCCATATTCACGGATTTGGGCACATTGATACCATGATGACTTCATAATTGAATCGATATGGTAATAATGTGGTATTAGGTACAAATAAGAAGCTTCACGTTCGTTCCGCATAGCAAGTACTTAGACATACCTAGTGACAAGACACTCTTGTCGTCACTATCTGCCCAATTTTCAAGATACGGCGTCCCGATTGACAAAACTCTACGCCGCGGCTTAGTCTATCAGAACGGGGAAATGGAAATAACTTCAATATAATCATTCAGTGAGAATCGAACCTACACTCATCGACAACGATATACGACGGCTACAACTAATAATAAAATATATACAAGGAAAAAAACATCTCAATAGATAAAAATAAAATAATATATTACTACTTCATCATGTACGTATTTTTCATGTCAAGGGCGAAAAGATAATTTGTATTGATATATTAAACAAAAAATATTATACTTTCATATTTTTCTAATAGAAAGCATAGACAATTTAATTATTCTTTACGTTTCTACATTATAAGTATAGAAGTTAAAGTGTATATTTTATTTTACGTTAAGCTGTATATGAATTCTTCTTCTTCTTTCAAATTAATAATATTTTATTTTTCTATATAAATGGTGGGCGAGCCAACTGAAGGTTCCGAACAAAAATTGAAAGTCTCAAGCTTTTTTCTGAAATTCTAAACCAACTACTAATTAACCAGAGTCCTTTTATCTGATCACTTGAATTAGCGGCTTTAATACCAAATTTTGCCCCCAAGCCAATCCAATACCAAATGTATAGTTTGTAGATGCTAGTTGCCAAATATCATAGTTTTAAGTCAAACAGAATACCCTATTAATTTTAATTCCTTTTATAGTGTCATATTATATGGCAGTTTTGCCATATTTTTTTTAAAGTAAACTGTAGAAATACTATTTTTTCAGAAAATCAAGGGAACGTATGTATATATTTGAGTATATAGTCTGAATTTCAATTCGATATATCTAAGCGTTTCTAAGATAAAGGCTCTTGACAGACAAACAGGCAAACAGATGGACAGACAGACGGACGGAAAACACAGATCTTCCTTAAAGTCCTTTTTTTTTAAAGAGGGACCCTAATAAAAAAATAACCACATAATATCTATTTCGTCCTAAACTCCATATGGGGTTTTTGTATAAATCTGCCATTTTATAGTTTTTTACTAGTGCCACTTTTTTACTTGTAAGCTTACAAGTAAAAAAGAATTAAAATATATTTTAATAGAAAAAAAAGCCAATTTCATATATCACTATAAAACAGAAACCCATTCATCATTACTCCAATCCGTTCCAAAAGATATACAACACAACGATCATTAACTATGAAAGTTGTCGAGTAGTATACCTCTAAAACCAATTTAAAAATGAGTAACAACCGGCCAATAATAATAATAAAAAACGGTGTGATGACAACACGGTAAAATTATTAAATTCACGTAAATCACGTACGATATAAGATAAAAGTTACTGGCACTCTACCAACTTTCACAACTTCTGATGGGTTAATCTTAACTTTTATATATGGTGTTTGGACAAACGGACAGATAGTATATAAATATTATATTAAATTGATATCAAGGGATGATATGCTTTGTGTCAGTTGATGTCTTATTTTTTATTTTATAATATGAGGAGAGGCCGATGTCACAACCTCTGACTGTAAACGCAATGGTTGTTAATTCGATTTCTACCGGAGAAATAGTTTTCATTTGAAAATAAAACTTCCTACTAGTAGTTAAGCCTAATTATCTTTTTCGACAAAAAAGTTAAGCGGAACGGAGGGAACGGAGTACCTTAGCACAAAATTTCTTCGGCTTATCCTTTCCCTATAAGCACGATACAGCATCAACGAAAAAATAATAATATTGGTAAAATTCGTAAAATTTACGATCGCACTATGATATTTAATAAGAAAAAAATGTGATATTTTATTTTTGCTTTACGCTTTATACATATAACGGCGTTGACAAGGAGAACATTGTGTCTAGACTCTTAGTTGCGCCTGAATTCGAGATATTATGAACTCAATATAGACAGGACTGTAAACGCGACGGTTGTTGCTTCGATTCTGATTCGGGGAAATTAAATATTTATTATTTTTATTTCCTCGCTCTGATAACGAAGCGACGGTTTACTGCTATCTGTGACATAAACTCAAACACTTTGTTGTCTTACCAAAGACGAGCAAAAAATTACAATAATTCATTCACCTGAGTGAGGATCGAACCATCAACCGCCGCGTATACACTCCAACACACAATTTTTATAAATTTCAATATTAACACATTTTCGATCGGAGTCACGGGTAAATCAATGCAATTTAATGTAGCAATGTGTATATTTTACGACAATTTCATGTAAGCTATTATGTTATTTTTACATTAATTTTACGATATTGTGATATATTTTTGTACTTTCCTTTAGTAATGGTCGCTTATCCGTGTACCGGAAACTTCGCTCAGCGAACGCTTAAGTGTTTATAGGTTTTCGCTGGAGCGAAGCAAACTCAATGACTCAAACTTTTCGGGTTTTACTGAGTAATATGTTTGAAATTATTGAAAAAAGTCTGCACGGTGACGACAAGTGTAATAATAACATTTTATTTATATTTAGATTTAACTTTATGTAAGTGTAACTTTATAAAAGCCCTTATGCGATTGCCATAACCTTCTCAACTTAGCTGTCAAAAGTCATTTGTATACTAATTTCACTGATAATACACGTAGATGTAATTCGTTTTCATCTAATTCTTCTTTTGTTACTGAGCGACTGACAGAAAAGCACAGACAAAACTAGTGGAACTTAGAAAGTTGAAGTACATGAAGGTAGGTTAAGGACTGTAAGGGCACTAAGAAAGGATTTCTCGAAATTCCAACGGAAGTGTGAAAAATAATTGTCAATACGTTTATGTTTTGTTACCAAAGCAAAGTAATGAAAATATTTGATTCCCACAACTGAGAATCGAACGCACAGCCGTTGCATAGTTTGAGTAATTATTATTTATTAAAAAGAACTAACCTTCAGGTATTTTAATGGTAGTACCCAAGTTGAGTTGCTGTAGCCTCGCCAAGGCGGCTTGTTGCAGCGCCCTCCTTTCAACTTCAGTGAGAGTGAGTAGAGAGGTGTCAGCCAGCCGCACGCACCGCCCTCCGCCGTCTGTCCAGCAACAACTACCCTGCACAACGCGTTACGTCATCACACCAGAGATAAGATATCTTATTAATATTATAAATGTCAAAGTTTGTATGGATGGATGGATGTTTGTTCCACTTTCACGCAAAAACTACTGAACACGTTTAGATGAAACTTTACAGTGCGTTATATAACTTATACACCAGAATAACGCACAGTTTATATAAAGATTTTATATAATATAACGTTATATTATAATATAAGTTAAAGCGGGCGAAACAACGTTTGAGTAGCTGATAACTTATAGCTAAGCTTTCCACTGTATTCTGCCAGATTTTTTTTTAATTATATTTTTATAACATTGCACTATCAAGATTTAAAAATTTACGTGACTTAGTAGTAAAAAAAGAAAACAAAAATGTGGCTATAACGCTGTTCTTGATAAATAACGGAAAGATTCATTAATAACTCAAACGACACATCAGATGAGAGTGAGAATTACTAGAATGCAACGTGCGGCGTAGATAAAATTGATATAATTTTTGTGTTGGATTTTTATTGATCTTTAATAATAACTTATATTTTAAAAAGTTTTCTGGCTCTATTTTTATAATCACTCACACAAACGCAAAACTCAGCTTAAGCCTCGCGAGCTCTACCTGTCGTTAAATACTTCTTATTCATCGTTTCTACTTCATTGTTTGTTCATTATTATATTTTATTTATATATTTACAAAAATATTGTATACGAGTATTTATTAGTCTTAGAGTAGAGCTGGAGTATTTATTAGTCTTACCCCTAACTATTATTAGTAGCTCTTACGAAATGGACGTTAATAACCGTGACAATTTTTACGCCGATATGGTTATGATCATACAAAATTGTTTTTATATCTTTTGTTAAATGTTATAAGTATAAATAAATTAATATCAAAACGAGTATCTTAGTTCCATTAAATATGTACGATTACGACTTGTCATCTACATGAATTCCAACGTTAGACGCACCTGTGCAATACTTAAAGCCTATTTCGCGAGTAAGTATAATATTTTTTCAAGTATGTATTCAGATCAAAGAGCAAATAACGAAGAAGCTAATAATAACAAAGTAGGTGTGAAACCGTTATCGTTACCAGACCATCGTTAATGTCACGACAGAATAGTGTTTCGCATAAATATTACGTACATACCGTTTGAGAATCTTATAAACTTTATATTAATGGATAATGGGTATATGGGGACGGCCCACGCTAGTTCGTTTTAAGAAATTTTAGGATGTGATTAGTGAACTTAAAAATATAGTTTTAAATTGGTTTATTTTTAGTTCCAAGGTAAAATACAGGGGAATTGGTGTCAAGATATTCCACCCTCCCCTTTACTCCTGAATTTGAGTATCGCGGTTTGTCTGTCATAGCGGGAGAATAAAAGTAATAAATTCATCCCAGTGACGATCGAAGCCACAACAATCTTTCCTCAGCGAAAAATAAAGAAAATAAACAAAAAACCTTATCAATAAAAGTCAATTAAAAGCTGATTGCATAGATAGTTTTGCATTTTTTACTAAATATCATGATTATCATTACCATAATGAATCCTAACAAAGTTGTGAAAAATAAAAAAAATATTTATAAAACCAAAAACCCCGACTGCATAAAACTAAAAAGAAAATAAACAAGC
>DWAP01001140.1:0-16883 GCA_018230625.1 Heliconius eleuchia
ATAGTTGAATATTCCGCCAATGCAGCCAGTATTGGGTGGAAACATAATGAAGACGGAGTAACATACTTAACACTAGGTTCCCAAATTCCATTTGCTTAACCTTAAGCTATATGCGGGACAAAGCGTGAATCTAAAAAAAAACACATTTCATCCATATATTAGAATTTAATTAACACAACACAATCATATTTAATTATAAAATTCAATGAATTGAACAGTAGAAATCATACAAACGTCGTGCGCGCATGTCACCGGCAGCCACTAGGAAACGCCTTTGTTTTCGAAGAGAACGCAACCCATTCGACGGGAAATAAAGTAAATCTACACTAACTAGGTATATACATACATAGCTGAGGCTGAGAAAAAACATAATTATGAAAATTATAGTCTGGGGTTGCCTAATTAAAATGTTATAATTGAACAGTTATTAATAAGTTTTTGTGTTGTTTACTTTAGTTGTTTTAGGTTCCCTCTGCCTACCCTGCTGTGTGCGGGATACAGCGTGAAGCTAGATACAAGTAGATAATATAAAATATATATTTTCATTAAAAAAAAAGTTCAAAAACACCAAAAAAAAAAAATACAATAAATTATCTTAAATTTTTCAATTCGATTTATATTTAGAACAACTTATCAAAAATAGTAATTTCAAAATCTAGAATTCAATTAGGATATAAACTGAATACTTTTATCACATAGATCACTATGTACGAGTAGAGGTGGTAAAGCACCATCTGACACGCAATCTCTTAATATTCTAGTACTTTGAAAGATCTAGATAGATGAAAGGATCGTCTGTTGAGTAATAAATTGAAACATTCTATGTTTATTAAACAATTGAATATGCAACCCCACAGCTCTTCACCAGAATTTTTTCAGAAGTCTAAGGGCTTCTTTACAAGTTGACTTTAATACACTAGAAAAATATAAAATAGTTAACATATATCTTTGGTAGGCAAGTCGCGCAGGGGCACAAACGTGTGACTGTAAACACGACAGGTTGTGGGTTCGATTCCCATTCGAATTTAAAATTCGAAAATTAAATAATATTTTTTTTAATTTTCCTCGCTCAGGTAATAGGGCAAAAGGGTGGCGCAGAGTTTCGATACTCAACACGAAATACTTCCAGAGTTCACCGGCAAATGAACGGAAAACGGAAGTGTCTTAACACTTCCCTGGTTCCCTTTGCTTACCCTGCTATGTGCGGGATACGGCGTGAAGCTAAAAAAAAGTTAATAAAGTATTAATCTAAATAATATTTCTTCGATTAATTTTGGATACATCCATTACTTTTAGATTTAG
Source organism: Heliconius eleuchia (assembly GCA_018230625.1). NCBI lineage: Eukaryota > Metazoa > Arthropoda > Insecta > Lepidoptera > Nymphalidae > Heliconius > Heliconius eleuchia. The sequence goes on from DWAP01001140.1 coordinate 1,303, forward strand.
AGATCAAGTTAATATTTTTCATCCAAAAAAAAAATATGTATTTGTGCAAGGTTTGTAAATAAATCCACCGCTAGTAGCAACTAAAAAAAAAACAAATTTAACGAATGCACAGTTCAAACTACATACAATTTTGATAAAATATTTACAGCAACGTTTATTCTGTATCGGCTCACTTAAAATTTGTGTCGGTGTTTTGAATTACGTTTCGTACTTAACTCACTTCGAGAAAGTTACTTTGGATAAATTAAGTTAGATAAGAAACCTTTTAAGTTATAAAGCCTAATTGCCTTTGTTGTTGCGCGTTGGAGCGGCACGTAAATCGATCATAAAACTGAGTGTCTTCTCACTCAACTTTTTGTTGTGCTCGTACTAATAAGCTATATAATACTCATAAAAAAAACGATTAATTATGAAGTTGAATAAAATATCTGAGGCCAGTCGTGGCGCAGGGGCACAAAGTGTGACTGTAAAATCGACCGGTTTTGGGTTCAATCCCCTCCGAGGAAATTTAATATTTATATACATGTATACTTGTATACATTTCTTCCCTCTTATATCGAGACAAAGCGCGGCGCTGAGTTCCGTAACTCTCAACACGCAATGCCTCCAAAACTTGGCGCAAACTGGGGACCGGTGTCTTAACACTAGGTTCCCTCTGTTTACCCCGTTGTGTGCGGGATAAAGCGTGAAGCTGATAAAAAAATCTAAATTAACCGCAATTTTACGTAACACATTTTAAAATAAATATCATCGTGGCAATTAGATATTTTGATAAAATAAGGTGTTCGAAACAAATTTATAAATTACAATAACGAATATGTATATATTACTGTCAAGGACGCCGTCGTAGCGCAGTGGCACAACCGTTTGACTATATACGCGATGGTTTTGTGTTCGACTTGAGTGAATGAATTATTTCAGTTCCGCAAATCAACACGTAATACTACGAATTCAGATGGAAAGGAGTGTTTTGACACTACGATAGCTTCTCTCTGCCTTAATAAGTAGTAATAATAGTAAATTTATTGAAATAAATAGTATGATGACCATTAGACAAAACGAATAATATATTTCATAACAACTATATATTATCAAAACGAAACTAACAACGAACACTGCATAGTCACTACAATACTAACAAAGTACAATTACAAAGAAGTTGCACGAACATGTTATACCTTTTCATCAGCTTCACACTGTATCCCCCACACCGCAGAACAGGCATAAAAAAGAACCTCGTGGTTAAGACATCCCTTTTTAGGTGGTTGAGTGGCGGACCTCAACTCCGCGATTTGTCTCGAAACCAGGGAGAAGACATATTTTTTTATCAGTATCAGCTTCACGCTGTATCCCGAACACAACAGGGTAGGCAGAGGGAACCTAGTGTTAAAACATTCCATTCCCCACTTTCTGCCGAATTCTGGAGGCATTGTGTGTTGATTGACAGAACTCAACTGAACGAACAAATGAAAATAAAAATTTAAATCTATAATTCATTTCCTCGAGTTTAGATCGAACCCACAACCAGTCGAGTTTACAGACTGGCTTTCGCTACACCTACCATCTATAACTAAAAGAGTGAACATAAAATAATGGATTCGCACGAAATTGGTAATTTCCATGAATACTTTATGATAACGCAGTTACAGGGGATTGCCGTGACGGAATAACAGTAAATTTGCCGTTTACGACCTAACTTTATTTGATCCGTACAATGTATCAAATAGTAGTTAAAACTACTTTTTTGTTAGTTTTGATGAGCACTTAAAATTGGAAGTTTGTATGGTGTGATCTTTATTGATTCTTTTGATTATATCATTGTGGTAGAGTTGAAAAATATTTGATTTGTGTACGCGATGGCTGTAGATTCGAATCTTACTCGAGCAAAAAATATATTTTTATAAATATATTATAAATATATACTATGTGAGCTTTTCCGCTTCAATATAAAACGCATGTACTTACTATATACAAATCTTTCTTTAGAATCACGGTGTCTGAGAGTGGAAACCGCATTAAAATCCGTAGAATAGTTTGAAAAAACTAAGCGGCCATCTACGATAACCTATTTATTTTATACTACGTAAAAAAAATACCAATAATAATATGATTGGGTTAACAAGAATAAGGAGGTTGGGTTCCCAAATTGCAAGCAACCGCTGAGTTTCTTGTCAGCTCTCAACAGACGTACCTTCCGAGCCGTCTTGGACTAGGACTCTAGGACTGACACTACTGACGTATCAATGTAACTTGACGATTCAAAAGCGCACATAATGGATGAGATAATATTTTGATTTTGAAATTCAAAATGTCGTATCTTTAAAATACCTTACACGCCTTTTTAAAGGAAGGGAGAAACTAAATACATAATATGTGTACTATATCCATGTATTTGTAGGACAAAAATAATAATAATTATCAACGACAGCGTCCGGCCCTGGATGAAACGTGAAACAGAATACTAGGCCACCAGCTCACCTACATACACCGCAAATTGAAATCTTCGGGTTAGTTGTTTAAATTGAAATATGAATCGACATACATACATACATACATACATTCGGAACTCGTCAAACACACATGTAATTGAATTGAAAATTCGGAGCAGTTATTCGAATTGAATATGTTTACGGGAACTGGGATCGGGTCAAAATTATCATTTTTGTGCCATACGTACCCCACCCTGCCCGATGTTTATGGTTCACTGCCCATATACAAAAAAAAGGTTTACTGTAGATAGAATATATTGTTGGAAGTGAAATATGAATTCGGAATGTGCAAAGTATAAATATATCAAAAATGAACTATTTAGATTATCCTAAGAAAAAGTAGTTTTTATCTTGTTGTTTATATAACATTTTTACACAACCGATAAATCAATTTACTATCCACTGTTACAGCCGCATAATAAACTTAATTTAATTTAAAAATAGGATAATAAATTACTTTAAAACAAACAAAAAAAAGCCAACTCATCTAATTAACTATCATTGATCCACAGAAAAAAAATACGAGTCAAAACCAAAAAGCAAAAGTCAAAACCAAAAAAAAAAAACACCAATCATTTTTAGTTCAAAAACTAAAATCATTATTAAAAGCTAAAAACCTAAAATAAAGTATTGGTACTACATACGAGCACACAAAACCACACAGTTTTATTTTGATCTCCTGAACCCAGTTTTTCGCCCTGCTGAATATTCAGCCAATGCCCAATATTGATACGTTGGAATACCGACATTTAAATTGAAATATAGTCAAAAATGCACATCAATTGTATGTATGTATGTATGTATGTATGTATGTATGTATGTATGTATGTATGCATGTATGTATTTTGTACAATCCTTTCAAAATGTAAATAATTATTATAAATCTGTCGATATTGTAATAACTCTGGATGACTTATCTTGTTTAAAATATGTATACAACAAAAATATTTTGTCAATAAATTATTTACTATTTTATTTATATTTATGTAATATTATCTATAGTATCTGGAAATATCATTTATCGTGCCATGCCAGTCGTGTCGCAGGGGCACAAAGTGAGACTGTAAACGCTGGTTGTGGATTCGATTCCCGCTCGAGAAAAAGATATATTTATTTAAATTTATATTTTAAGGCCAAGCGCAGCGTTTCGTTCCACCATGCAACACGCATTGCCTTCAGAATTTGGCGAAAAATAGTGAACGGAGTGTATTAACACTAGGTTACCGCTGCCTACCCAGCTGTGTGTAGGATAGAGCCTAAAACTGATTAAATTAAAAACTTTTATAAATATAATTTTACAAAACTCATTTAAAAATATCTAAATACAGAAACAAAATACGTAAAAAAATAAAAGCTACTCCAATAAACACACAGCTTCTCAAACACCGAATCAGATAAAAGCATATCGTAAAAATAAATACAAAGTTGGAAATGATATTGTAACAGAATGATCAAAATCGTTATACATAAATCATGGTGTCGCGTCAACTGACGCGTCTCCTTGTCGGTTTGTTTGCCTTCTAATATACGGGCGATGTGACATATTGGGGCTCTAATGAATTCTTAGTAACGTATAAATTACAAAAAAATATTGTTTATTTATATTTTAGTTATATTTACTTTCACAACTGAATGGTTTTATATATTTATTTTGATATATTAAATAATATATTGATTTCGCAGCGCAGGAGTAAAAGAGTGTGAATGTAAGCGCGACAAGTTCAAATATATATATTTATATTCATAATATAATAATGTATTATTTATATTCTGTGAATATCATAGATGTATGATGCCGATTGACAAATTATTTGCAATTTCGAAATACGTACTTCATAAAATTATAAGAAAATAAAATAATCAACACTAATAAACGCTTTGAATAAAAAATAAACAAACAAAAAACAACACTTATAAATAAAAGGAACCAGAGAAACAAAAAAAATAGAGGGGATAACTCGCCACAATTACGTTTCAGCTCACGTAGTCGATGGTCCTTGCGGAGTCGAACCGTTCCTATTTGGGGCCGAATGTTTTGTATACGACCATTGTGCTAGTTGGTAACATATTGTGTTACCTGTACTTGAACGGTTGGGCTTAGTTTGGTGGCAAATTTAGGTGTTGAGGATATTTGTTTGCTTTACTATACTAGTTCTTGTCAGCGGTTTTGTTCCCGTTACCTAATTGGAATATCTAAGATGATAGATGCATTCAGGTTTCAATGTAATTATGACCATATGTAGTTACATCGATAAGATTTAGATTAACGCTGTATCCCGCGTATAGCAGAGTAGGCAGAGGAAACCTACAGTTAAAACACTCCGTTCCACGGAAAGACGTTTCCGTTCACCAATATCCGCTGAACTCTTGAGGCATTGTAAAACATATAATACAGGTACAATAAATAAAATTATTGCAAGGACAGGTGGTTTCGATTCCCGCTCGAAGAAATGAAATATTTAATATTTTCATTTCTTCGCTCTGGTGTCTGTTCGAATCGCGGCGTTAAATCTCACCACTTAACACGCAAAGCCTACATAATTCTTCTGAAATTGGGGCGCGCACTGTCTTAACACTAGGGTTCCTCTACATACCCTTATATGTAAATGCAAGATACAGTATAAAGAAGAAAAAAAAAGAATAGTAAATTAATTTAAAAATGTAAGCTTTTTCAACATTCCAATTTTTTGAACATTGAAAAACTAATTTGATTAACATTAAAAGTTACAGTTTCAGCAGTATATTAGTGGAAATGGGAACTTATTCTGACGAGTTAAATGTGGTTTAACTTTTCCCTGAAATACCACTTGTTAAGGCGATAAAAAGGTATGAGTTTACGGTGAGGTGTAACGGAAGCAGTTCACGCTAATAACTTGAAATTAACTCTAATGTATTATGTACTAAGAAAAATGAAGGAAATGGGAATTCGTTAATTATTTGTATTTTTTGTTTTTTAGAAATCCAAAGGGTAAATCGGGGTCCTATTACTGTCCGTCCGATACCCGTCTGTCTGTCTGTCTGTCGCCAGGCTGTTTCTCATAAATTGTGATAATTAGAAAATTAAAATTACGTCACATGTATTTTGGGTGTCGCTATGACAACAAATACTAAAAAACAGAATAAAAATAAATATTCAAGGGTCCCCATACACTAAACGTGTTTTTTTGTTATATAATCACGGTAGATACTAAAATCTTTCGTGCAACTCGCACTTGGCCGGTCCTTGTAAAGGACACATCGATGTTCCTATTCCCATACATTTACATACACAAGTTTAATAAGATTACGTTACCAATACAAACAGTTGTGAACAACATAACACACGACAAGAACCAACCCATACAGTTCAAAGACGTCGCGTCGCGTCGCGTCTCCTGGGATTCGAACCTAATGTAATATTCCATTGAAAAGCAAAGGGTGACAGGTGTTCGGGAATCGGTATGAAAAATGCCGCCGCCTCGAGAATAACCTAATGGGTGGATGTGTCACCGGATAGAGGTACGAATGGAGTTTTCGTTTTCTACAGAGATTCTTTGTGAGAGTAATAAGCACGGAATGTGCCAGATGGTCGCCAGATGTTCCGTGCTCGCTTCATTTATCACAGCCGTAGTACGTATGTAGGTTTGTAGGTAATATTTATTCTTTATGAAGTCATGATGGCCGTGGGGGCGCAGTGACACAAAGGTGTGTGATTATAAACGCGGTGGTTGTTGGTTTGATTCTCATTTGAGGGTATTATTTATTTAAGCCCCAGCTCCAGTAAAGCAAAGCGCTGGCGCATGCAGAACGCTAAAAGAAAAGAACAGAACAGAAGACAAAACTCACGTCAAAGTCCACTTCTTCCTGCCTAATCAAAAAAACATGAATAAGCGTGGGGAACGGGGTGTCTTATTCCTTCTGCGTACCCTGCTGTATGCGGGATACAGCGTGAAGCTGATTTATTTATTTTATTTTTTTTATATTATTTAACATTTAATTTTATGTAGATGTTGGCGAGGCCGCCGTGGCGTATAAGTTCAAGCGTATGACTGTAAACAGGGCGGTTATGCATTTGATCTTCACTCGGGGAAAATTTAATATCTAACATTATTATTTTTTTCCTCTGGTAACAAGGTAGAGCGCGACTTCAAATTCCGCAACTCAATACGCAATGTCTCAAAAATTCAGCGGAAATTGAGGAACGGAGTGTCTTAACACTAGGTTCCCTCTGCCCACCTTGATATATTAATAAAAAATTAATAATACAACCCGGGGAAGGACCCTTCACGCAGTCTGGACTTAAGGCTCGGAAAAATTAATGTAGGGCGCACGAGAGGGGTTCGTTAGAACGCGAGTTGAATGTATGTGTTGAAATATAAAGTAGGAGATTTATGAGCCGGCCGGTAAACGTGAAGTGATTCTTTTTTGTTTTTTCTAATCTGTATCATTGTTTTTATTTTTCAGCTTTACGCTGTATCTAGATATAGGAGTGTAGAGAAAGAGAAGCTAGTGGGAACGGAGTGTCTTAACTCTCCGTTCTGTACTTTCCGCTGCACAAGGCATTGTGAATTGAGTGGTGGAATTCAACTCTGCGTTTTGCCTACCAGAGCGAATAAATGAAAATATTAAATATTTCATTTCCCGAGTGGAAATCGAACCCACAATCATTTTTTTTTTATTTTGCGATACATAACTCTGTTGTACAGTTTATTACCAGTCAAACAGAAGCAACAGCAAGAAAAAAATTAAGAAAATCTTACTTCAATATATTACAAGTACAATAAACATGAAAATATATTTTATAAAACTTTATTTTAATGAACAAAAAAATGCAATAGATAAGAAAACACACAGAAACAGTAAAACTATAGCTATAGTTATTTATATATTAAAACAGAAAAATAAAGCGAAGGTACGCGAGAGTGAGGCAGCAGCTTGGATACTTTTAACACGATGTCGTTAAAGTTAGAACAAAGAGTAATTTTTAATTACCAAGTTCTCAGATAAAACATGTTGCGACTTACGCGACCAACTTTATCTTTTTGTATGGGCAATTTAACATTTTAGAGATTTATTTAGATGGTGGCACCGTTGTGGCGCAGTTGATGGTGCACGCCTAGTTAAATGTGACAGGTGTGGCTTCAATACCTGCTTGGGTGTATTGTGTAGCTTCACTTTGCATCCTGGTCCTCAAGGTAAGGCAGAGGGTAAGGTAGGGTATAAAATACTCCGTTTATAAATCTTCCGGGCGAATTCAATTGTATGTTAAGCATTGAACCTCGAACCGCGTTTAGTCTTCTGTTCTTTTATTATAGTGTACCGAATGTGCCAGCGTTTTGCAATACTAAAGCGGTGGTGTTAAAATAACTAATATCTCACTCATAAATGAGAATCGAACCGACAACCTCCATACACCGCTAAACTGCGTCACGATGGTCTCATCTCTACATACATACCTACATGTTCCTAAATATTTACGCATATGACATAATATTCAATTAACGGCATGTCTCCGTGGATTAGAACCCGTACTAATTACGTAAAAGAGGGCCAAGTGCACAATCTGATTAGGTGGTACGGGGCAAAGGTTTTACAAAGCAGTTATTATGTCCCGGCGTCGTATTAATCGTATTAACGGTGTCCACAAAATGGGCGAAGCATGTTCGTTCGAGTTAATCTCGTAGGCGTGCTATAGCTATAAGAAATGAGACGGTAAGCTGTACAGGCGACTCTGGTCACGAGACAAAGTACGGCGTTGAGTTCCGCCACTCAACACCCAATGGCTACAAGATTGGGAACGGACTTAACACTATTAACACCTATCCCCAGGTTCCCTTTGCGAACCCTGCTATGCGTGGAATACAGCGACAAACTTAAATAAAAGGTTAAAACGCCAATACTGGTGTCATACATATATACATTGTACACCAAAATTTCTATACTAATTTTAATCAAAACGAAAATAATCTACTTAACTACTGACCGAAAAAAAACATATAAAATCTCTATAATTATATTAACACTTCAATTTGAACAGCAACTATATAAAAAGTTACAAAAACCAAAAATTTAACAACTTCCATCCCACCGTATGTATATCCGTACAATATCGTTGCATTATCGTCGACTAAAATACGGCTAAATGAATTTATCGTTGAGCCCATTACGCACTCCATTAGAACGTGCTCAGTAAGCCTATGACTGTATATACGCGTGAGTTGTAGACGGCGGATAGATGTCAATACATTCTTCCTAATTAATAAGAACTGTAAACGCTATGGATGTGGATTCGATACCTGCTTGAGGAATTATGAGACAAAAGACGGCGTTTAGTTTAATCGCTGAACCGAAACGTTCAAAATTTACCAGAATTTCTATGTTGTTAAACGGCGCAGGGGCTATATAAGCTTGTGTCTGTGAATGTACAGATTATGGGATCGATTCCTACTTTAAGAAATCAAATATTTCATATTTTCTGACTCTGGTAAAGGGGCAAAAGCGCGGCGTTGAGTTCCACCACACGACACGAACTACCTCCAGAATTCCACGGAAACTGGGGAACAGAAGTGTCTTAGTGGCATCAAATGTATTACTTAACACTAGGCTCTCAGATACCCTCTACCTTCCCTGTTGTGTGCGGGATACAGCGTGAAGCTAAAAAAAATAACTAAATATATTTTTTTAAAGAGAATAAAACAATTCAAATATTATTATAGCTTTTCAATTTCAAGTATAATACAAAAAAAATCTTTTCACAAGCACGACCTATTTACTACCTCCATTTAAACATCATTTTTCAATTATCATAAAAGTCATTAAATATAATAAAAATGAAACTCTATAGATAGGATTTTTAACAAAAAACAGTATAATGAATACTATGTTTCATACAAATAATATATTATTTTTTCTTTTGTTTATTTTTTAATTCAAAACAACATTAATCGACATTTATCTACAAGCCTCATTTAAACTAAATCCAGCAATTTCTTCAGCTTTGGACGTCTGTCAAAAGAGCTTCTCGCTGTATTCTGCACATGGTTAGAGAAATCCTGGCAACTTAGTGTTAAGACAGTCCGTTCCCATTGAGACACTTCCGTTCTGCATTCTCTGCTGAATTCTGAGCCGTAGCGTGTTTAGTGGCAGAACTCACCGGGGCACTTTTGGCCACCACGACTTTTGGCCCCCAAATCATACAACTCATCTGTCAAAAGATTATATTATACAAAAAAAAAAGAGAAAAACCGGAATTTTCCAGTTTACGTCTTAAGCAAAATCACGATCGACGACTAGTCTCTTACAAGATAAAGGCATTTCAAGTGTTTACAGTAAATAATACTGTAGTTAATTTATAATTAACAGAAGATTAACGGACTAATTTAATTAATACATTAATAATGCTCACAGCGCTATATATTATCGAAGTTTACTTAAGCTTAAATAGTAATACATACGTCAAATAATCATGGACTGCATTCCCTTATATGTTTTGAATAATATAATATACAACTACATATATTTTAGAATATTATTTTTTGTTACATTGTATATTAAAAAAAAATTATCCCTTAGGTACTCTTTCATCCTGCTTTATCCGTATTAATGAGGAGGTTTTTCCGCAGATGAGTCCTCAAAAAGTTCTAAGAATCTTTCAAACTCACTATTAATTATTAGAGAACATAAAAAGTTGTTCCTTCACTGTTTTTTTGCTATTTTAAATTCAAGTAAAAAAATATTTAAAAAAATAGTGACGTGTCGTAGTGAAATATTTATAATTTTGTCAAAACCGTTACGTTGAGTTCCTCCAATCAACACGCAAGAATTGGGAGGAAAATGGGAATCTTAACCTTTGGCACGTCAGGTTCCGTCAGCCTACCTTGCTATGTGCGGGATACAACGTGAAACTATAAAAAAAATAAAAAAGCAACTAAATATTTAAATACTCATAGCAGAAAAGGCTTAACCTTAAAGGAATGTCGTAACCTTAAGATTAAAAAAAATTAATCTTAAGGTTACGACATTCTACTTTCCATTTTCCGCCAGAACTCGATTCATTGCGGTCAGTGGCGTAGCTCAACGCCACGTTTTCTGTTCTCATAACGGGGAAATGGTAATATTTTATTCGACACGTAATAGAACGCGTATACAGTCACACACTCCCACTACGCCACGATGCCACGCATAGTACTAACACTAATAAACAATTTGTACCCACATCATCAAACCGGCAATTTCTTCATTAATTCCTAACACACGAGAGACCTCCACGCTGACAATTCAGTTATAACATACGCTCGAGTAAATACTAAAGCAAGCCTAAGCCCGAACCATGAAATGCGGTAGAAACTATCTAACTATCAGATGTAGTTCAGCTGAAGTTGAAGTTTGTTGAAATGAAATCGAAATCTGTTGGTGTGATACAGACAAATTAATTTATATTGGGGTTTGCCTTTTGTTAGGGGAATCAAGCGATTACAGTTAAAACAAGAGCAAATATTATATATTTTATGATTTGGCGACTGTAAGTGCTACAGCCACCGCACTGGACAGGTGGGTTCGATTCCCACTCGGGAACGAAATTTTTTAATACTAGACTAGCAGATGAAAATCTGCTAACACATAATTACTAGGCAACACGCATGGGCAGACTCGACCGGATCATTACCACCGGCGTGAAGTAGTGGCTTAAAGGCAGGCAACGCATCTGTAACTCCTCTGGTGTTGCACGGGGCCGTGGGCGGCGGTAGTCACTTACCATAAGGTGACCCGAACGCTCGTTTGCCTTGTCTTTTCCATACAACAAAATATCTTAATATCACTTAGTGGTGATGTACTTAAACACGACTCAATAACACTCAGAAAAATTAATACAAAATATATATACAAAACACTATTCAACAAAAAAAAAACCAAATATTAAAAAGAAAAAAAAAATCACTAAACTAAACCACTTTTTCGTATTCATTGAACGCTAAGACATTCCACAACGGAACCGTTATTTATTACGCTCCAAATATTATGAAATATGATTCGTATTCATTGGAAATAAACGGCTTAGAAAACGGAAAAGAATAAAAGAATTTTGGCAACAAATTTATTATTCACGATCGCCGCGAACGCAACGGTTTAATTCCGTCTATTATTCGTACAGGTTACCGTATCATTTATTCAAAGCGATATGGGGTAATCGTGAGAGCAAACATGTGGCACACTCGCTCAAGCATTCGATTACAACGGTCCACGTGGTGTAAACAAATACCTTAATGTTCAATATATATAAGGATAAATTAAGTCGATCATGGTCGTTTATATAGGGCTCTGTCCAAAGCACGGTGGTTGTCGATTCGAATTTTGCCAGATGAATGGTTGGTATATTTAAGTTGAATGAATAAGCATTACTGCGATAAGCGATATTTAAAATAACTAATTACTTTTTTCCCGAACATACCAGGGTCGGCAGAGCGAATCTAGTGGTACGGCACTTCCGTTTCTCACTTTACCACGATGTCTGGCGGCATTGCCTGTCAAAAGGCAGAACTTACCTAATGTCGCGCTTTGCCTCGTTAATAAATGAAAATAATCGACACTTTATTTCTTCGAGTGGGAATCGAATCCAAATCCAAAAGAACAAGCTAGTAGGCTCAAGCTGGTAGTTCAACTAAAAAATACACTGTAATTTTTTTTCAAGAATTCAAAAGAAAATCCAAAAACTAAATTGCTAAAATGCTAAATATCGGGCTCTAACATAACATTCAATCGATCGATACATTTAAGTTAATTAGTCCCAAGCTATAATGTAACGGATTCTCGTTATTGTGTAAACGCAGTGTAAATTCAAATCAAACGGGTGTACCGTGTTAATCAATTATTAACGGTATTAACACACGTCTTAGTAGTGCAGTCGCTACGGACATATAAAACTGCTGATACATGCATACATATATAAATATTGAGATAGATTTATATTATGTCTATTACATTTTTTTTTTGATTATTAATGAAGCCGTTGTGGGCAATCGTGCGACTATAAACGCGCATTCTGGGTTCGAATTAATATTTTCATTTGCTCGCTCTGATAACGAGGCAAAGCGCGGCGTGAATTCAGCCGCTCAAAACGCTAAGCTTCCAGAATTCGGCAAAAAATGAAGAACGCAAAAATCCTTATGATAACAGAGTATCTTAACATTAGGTTCACAGGTTCCCTCTGCCTACCCCGTGAAAACTATACAAAATATAAAAACTATAAAAGAAAACTTTATAAATTTTCTATAAATGTACATAGAAATATCTTAAAACAAAAAAACAATTACCACAATGTTCATACTTACACGTTAAATATGCATAAGTTAATTGCAACAATAAACAATCCACACACTTACTCTTTCCATGTGTAAACGGGCATGCACGGGTAATGTGACCAGACATTCCGTTTTGAACGGAACTGTCCCGTTTTTACCTTTTGTGTCTCAAGACATTGCACTGGGATGTAAAAATAACGTTTTGTCGAAATAACACGTAAATTTGATCGGTCGAATCACGTTTCAAATCATCAAAAAAAATCAAAACAAAAACCACTCTTAGAGCCTGTTTCGACACTGGCTCACATATAGCAGGATAGGCAGAGGGAACCTGGTGTTAAGACACTATGTTCTCCACTTTCTACTGAGTTCTAGAGGCATTGCGTGTTGAGTGGCGGAACTATACACCGCTTTGCCTGAACACCAGAGCGAAGAAATGAAAATACATATATATGTAAATAAATAATTCATTTCCTCGAATGGGGATCGAACCCACAACCAGTCAATTTTACAGTCACATTTTATGCCCCTGCGCCACGACTGGCTCCAAATTGTTTAATTTTTTTTTACTATCTGAAACTTTATTCGTAACCGGTGAATGTGACCCTTAAAATTGCAAATAAGAAAACCCATGTCCCGCTTTCAACCGAACACAGAATGGTCATGTCACGCGTGGCGTGCACGCCGGTAATTCCCCGTGACAAACTCAATCACCCCAGCGCCGTTTTAATCGCGCTCGTATCGAAAATTATCAGCAACTTTTAATTATTCTACAGATAACGAACGAACTTTATCGCGCAACACTATCTCGTTCGTTTATTCACACGATTAAAACACAGCATAATTGGCTACGTTAATCATGTTATAAAATACTTAATGAAACGCAACGGTCTTACTTTTACTTGCATTGGATGTCGATAGCGAATATGTTGATTTATTTTTTAAATTAAAAATTAAATTAATTCTGATTTCACGCTGTATCCCGCACACATCAGGGAAGGCAGAAGGAAACCTAATATCAAGATACTCATTTTTTTCTGAATTCTGTGGGCATTCTAGTGGCGAAACTCTACGCCGCGCTTGCGCCGCGCTGCCTCGACATCAGAGCGAAGAATTGAAAATATAAATTTAAATAAGCATTTCGTATCCTCGAGTGAGAATCGAACCTACAACCAGTCGCGTTTACAGTCTCACGCTTGTGCCTATGCGCCACGACTGAAGTTTTTTTGGAAGGATCAATTAAGAAAAACATATTTTTAGATAGAAATTTAGTTTTAATTCACAATAGTGATTACAAGACAGACAGTCATTAAAACCTCGATTAGTATTTGTAAATATAAATATAGGTTTTTATATTTACAATACCAAATATACATTTTATTGTATCGCACTTAAATTTTTTACGTATATGATACTATTATTGAAATATTCTATTAATTAATAGTAAGAACTAATCATAATTCCTAGCTTATTTGTTCGCTCTCCTGGACAAAGCGCGGCGTTAAGTTCCGCCACTCAACACGCAACGGGCCGAAAATTGGCCACAAAGTGGGGAAAACACTAGATTTACTCTGCCTATCCCGCTATGTACGGAATACAGCGTGAAGCTAAAAAACGCAAAAACAAAAATCAGTAAGTAAAACGGACAAAATAGTCGTTACTTGTGTGAAGTATTCCGTTGTTAGGTTAAGCGTTTGAAAATTGTCGGGAAGTTTTTATGAAAATTAAATCCAGAACCGTTCAAACCAATTAAACACATCGCCACGTAAAATTTTTTGCGTAAACCACTATTTAAAATGTAAAATGGATTCAACTAATCATAGAATTGGTTTCACGTTGTATCCCGCATATAGCAAGGCAGGCAGAGAGAAGCTAGTGTGAAGACACTCCGTTACCCAAGCAACACCCGATTTTCGTCAATCAGAACTTATATTTGTTTACTTAAAATGTTATTTATTTGTCACATTTTATAAACATTAAGATACTTTAAGAAAATCGTCTCATAAAGGAAAAAATATATAACTAAAGAAAAAATATATATATTTCAGTATCCTCATTCAAAACTAACCCTACATAATAACCAACGAAACCCACTGTCACATACCTCTGTAATTTATAAAAGAGACAAATATCCAAACTATAGGCGCAATACTAGAACGGAATGCTCAAAAGTCGATTCCTCAAAGGACGTCAAGTGCATTCATTGAAGATGGGAATGCTGAGTCCCTGCTTCACCAGATACTAGTGTAAGCGACAGGCTCAGAATAAGCGTAGACAGTCTGCTTCAAGCGGTATTGGAAAATAGCCGCTTTTGTGATGCTTAATAGGTAATCATTATAAAATCAAAATTGTTGGCAAATAGAAAGATAGTTGTAAGGTGAAATACTTTAATAATGCTCTTCTATCTTTTTTTTTCTCTTCTATCTTCTATCTGTTTTGTAACCAGAGCGAGGAAATGAAAATAATTAATTTCCTTGAATGGAAATCGAACCTACAACCGCCGCGTTTACAGTAAGACAAATTCACATACCAAGTCTATCTTGATGTAAATGCATTTCTACGAACACGATATAAATTATAAACTTAAAATCACGTCATCATCACAAAATATTAAAATCTTTTTATACAAACAAAAAATATATTAAAAATCTCGTAAGGCTGCAACGCTGTACCAGGGCATGAGCAAATACATATGTCACACAAGCACATAAATACAACAGGAAACTTCTACAAACCGGAAGTCTTTTGTTTCTTTGACAACGTAGAATCCTTTAATCTTGGTTTTTTAATGGTGAATACGAACATTATTTTTTAA
>DWAP01001141.1:0-16873 GCA_018230625.1 Heliconius eleuchia
GAACGGAGTGTCTTAACACTAGGTTCCCTCTGCTTCCCCTGCTGTGTGCGGGATACAGCGTGAGACTGATAAATAAAAAAATATTCTGAGGTCGTCGTGACGTAGAGACACAACGTGTTTAAACGAGAGAGTTGTGTGTTTGATTCCCACTCGGGGAAATGGTTTATTATTTATTAATATTCTCACTTCTTCTCTCTGGTACCAAGGTAAAACGCGGTGTTGATTTCCACCACTAAACACGCAATACCTCTGGAATTCTACTCTATTCTAAAATAGAGAGCGTAGTGTCTTAACAGTAGGTTCCTTCTGCATAACCTGCTGTGTGCAGGATACAACATAAAACTCATTCGATTATTTAAAAATTGACAATAATTCCGATAAGACAGATAAATTCGTTATTACGGAACTTACTCTTCAAGATCGCATGTCGATGATAGTACTCGAAATACACTTAGAGATAATTTATGTAACGACTAAAGAAGCAAGTGAAAAAATGAAACAAAAAGTTTTTAATAAATGCTCGTGAACTCGTTTGGTGTAGAGTAACCATGTTTTAATGTAGTTAATTTAAATGAAAAACAGCCATTTTGTTTAGCTTCACGCTGTATGGACGCGTGTACCAGGGTAGAGGTAGCCAAGTGTTAAGACACTCCACTTTCCACTTTCTGCCGAATGTTGAAGGCATTGCGTGCTAAGTCGCGGAACTTAATGCCGTACTTTGCAGCAATTTTTTTTATTAATATCCCAATTATAGCTTATACCTTCTATACATTATACGTGATGAATAACTTGGTTGACTTCGTCGTGTAAATTTTATGTTGATAAATTACTAAGATATAATAAAAAAATAGTTTATAATGCATTTATTATACAACTTAAATGTATTGAAAAGTATTCAAGAATGATTTATTAACATTACTGAGCCCGTCACAGTTTTGTGGGGGACGAATCCCACTAGGGAAATGATTGTATTTAAACCATTTTCATTGCTGCACTCCGGTGGATAAAGCATGGAGTTAAGCTTTGCGATTCAACATAAAATGTCTTAAAAATTATATAAAGTATTCCACTTTCCGCACAATTTTTAACTATTATTTAAATACAAGCGACCCGCTCGCGGCTTTGCCCGCTTGAACTACATTTACTTAATGCACTGAATTAAGCTCGTACAGACAGACAGACAGACAAACAAGAATACTGCTGAGTGTTTTTTTAGGTTCTATAATCGATATATTAACTGACCTATTTTTTATTTTTTTATATCTTTAATGTACAGAATTTTTCTATGCTTTTATTATATATAGAGATTATACAAGAATACTAGAATACTAGTGTATTGATACCAGAATTTCTCTGTCTACTCTTCAATATTAAAAAGTATAAAGACCTCCCCACTCTGACTCAGTGCACCATTGCAGTAGAGGCCATCCTTTTTTATATTTTATGATAGAGTATTTAAATGAAAATATTTATTTTTCTGTCTGTAATTTGACCTGGCTAGGTAAATCAGACTGAGAAAGGACAAGAAGACCGACCGAGTAAAGGTTTTATATTAGTAAGGAAGTCCAGTCCTGTGAAATTTTATTTTCAACGACATACAATTAACAATAATTCTAGAAAGTTCTCTGATAAAAATTAGTACACGTGGATTTTATAATACTTAATAAAATTTTCCACTTATCGGTTATTATGATTTACCTTTAATATTATTTTTCAATTTTGCATCGAAAATAGCTTTATTAATAGCGACACGTATATTGTTAGATATAGATAGTGTATCCCGCATATAGATAGATAAGCATATAGAACTTTGCAAGACCAAGACACTCCGTTCTTCGTGTTCGCGTGCTGTGGTTGGCAAAGTGAGCGCTGCCTTTTGCCTTTATTATTGCCAGAGCAGAGCAGAGCAAAAGAAGTTTTAAAACAAGAGATTCCCACGAGTGAGTGTCGAACCCACAGCCACCCACTAACGAGAATGTGACTATAAACGCTTCTAACTAGATGCTGTCCCACTGGCTCTAAATACTTTTGGTACTTAAAGTGTTCGAAATATATTAACTTAATACAAATTATATGACGTTAGTCAACAACATTATAGTTTTTGTTCCCCCAATATAAAGTAAATACCCCTTTATATATGTCAATTTAACTTGCTGTCATTAGCCATTTGTGTTTTGTAATGACTCAATCGGGACTGTCCCGCCTCTTATTTACTGCATGCGTCTATCTCTTGTGCACTGTCTTTTAATAACCTATGAAAAATACAAAAAAATCAATTATCAAAGATCAATAAATAATAAAACTTTTAATCTCAATTAAATTTGTCTCAACAAATAACCAACCAAGGTATTTTTCTTAAAATCATTTAATATATCTAATATTAAAGTTTTTTTTGTTTAGTGATTAAGAATTAATATTGAGCATTTTTATTATTTAATACATTTCATTTTTTTGATCGGTTCACTTTATATATTAAAAAGTTTTTATGTTACAACCAACATTTTAGATGCTTTGTTAATTAGCATATAATTTAATTTTAAAACTTTTTAATTTCCTTCCACAGCTTCGCTTATGACTTTGGCATCTCTTCCATTTACCACCTGTTGTAATTTAAATTTGATGCAAGTAGGCAAGAGCGTTCTTTAATAACAATAGTAACGACAACAGAGCATACATAGTATAATTTAATGTTAAGACAAAGCTCTATCTCTCTAATTTTAAGGAGAAATAAGGTAGTGGGCTAAGCTAAAAGAAGTGTTATAATTTTTTGTTTTCCATTTGTCTACAGGTATAATGACGGGTGCCATAATTCTTGTTATGTATCAATTCTGAATTGTTAATCAGGATCCTTGGAAATAAGTCCATTATGACTAACTCGAACGGGAATTCCTTAAATTGCAATTGAACCCACAACCAGGGTCTAAGCACTTTTCATTTGAACAGTGATGTCATCATTTCATTTACTTATTTAATACTAAAAACTTTATTTTAAAATCAAATCAGCTTCGAACTGCAACCCGGACACAGAGGGAACCCAGTGTTAAACACTCCGTTCCCCACTTTCTGCCGAATTTTGGAGGCATGGCGTGTTGATTTTCAGAACTCAACACCACGTTTTGTCTCGACACCAGAGCGAAGAAATGGATATATAAATTTAAGTAAATATTCCATCTCCTCGAGTGGGGATCGAACCCATAACCAGGCGGTTTTACAGTCATACTTTGTACAGCTGCGCCACGACTAGCCTCACAAAATTATATTGTATTAATATTTAATACTAAAAAAATGGCAAACATCAATATTTAACCTCAATTAAATATTAATAATTTTAGTAGATATAAATAAAAGTCGCTTCAATAACGCTCTTTCAGTTTTTTACCTATCGTTTCCATCACGTGCGCCTCGCATGAGGAGCAACAAGAATTGTATAGAATTTTTTTTGCTAAAGCCATAACATGTCCTGTACCTATAGAATTAACGACTTAACACTACAGTACGGCCGACGAGTCATGGCCGCCCTGAAGTTATAGTCTAAGATTTTTATGTCTCCGTATCTCGTGAATAGATAAAAACGGCACTCTTATAGGATCATTTCATACGAAATGAGAGCGTATACCCACAAACTTAAGTTTGTAATTTTTTGTATTTCCCGCAAACCTACGATCCAGAAATAAATATGGCATCCTCGGTGGGAGAGTCCTACTCGTGCTTTACCGGCGTTTTTCTTACATCTTTCTTTCATTCTTTCGTCATTACTTGTTCACCGTACTGTACTTGTCCATCAAACGATATTCAAACAAGCCGTTTCACCTAACCATGCCTGATTGGACTGTATAATTATTTGAAAACAGTAAAAAATATATTTATAGGAAAAGAAGAATGTTGTATACAGTATTTAAAAGTATTAAGATTATCAAGTAGTCTTTATTAATGCCAAATTATATTTTAATTTATATCGTTAAGTAATAATAAAATATATATCTATATATTTTTTTCGAAGCTACCCTACTACGTACGTGAGACGGTTGGGGGTTCGATTCGGTTTTGATTTCCTCGCTCTGATAAGAAGACCAAGTGTGGCGTTGAGTTATATTTTAATTATATTAATTTAATTATATAATTTTTTTATCTAAATTTTGAACTTTATACAGGAGACCATGGTCACAGGTAATATTAAATGTTGTACACGATGAAATCCGTGGAAAGCAATTTTAATAAACATTTTAAGTATTAATCAAATTCAAATAAATTATTAAGACGACTAGTATCTTTTACATGTATAAGTGCCTATACCTACTTATAATATTTGACTTCCACTTTTAAAGAAAAATAGTACACTGGGTTCCCTATATAGGATTTTTCTAATTCCCCTTAATATAGGATTATTATAAATGTCAGATCTTTAATTTTTATATATCAATTGAAAGTGTTTATTATGCTTAACATTTTTTGCTAAGAGTCACATTTAATTTATTATTTACATTTAATTGATATTTTTATAGGAATGGTTTATAGCCTAAATACTGCCCAGGTCTAATATCTAAAATATTAAAAAGTTACATTTAAATCTGTCCAGTACTTATATATTGTATAATATAATCTATTATACAATACACTAGAACTATAAATTTTTTACATCTTAAATAGTTTTTTTGTAAAAATATTAAACGCACAATCACTTTTTTACTGTTTTGTATGTTATAGATGGACCATTAGATATTGTTATTTTTTATCAGCTTCACGCTGTAGGCACACAGCATGTAGGCAGACTGAACCTAGTGAGAAGACACTTCGTTCCCCGCTTACCACCGAACGCCATTCAACGCCGCGCTTTGTCTCGACACTAGAGTGTTACATACATACACATACATGCTACATGTTTTTATTTTTATCATACTATCGTGTTTTTATCAAGAATGAGAATAAACATTTCTTAATATATTTTTTCCTTTTTTCCTATCCTGCTACATACGAGATACAGTGTGAAGCTATTGTATCATGTATGTAACAGGATAGCCAGAGGAAGCCTAGTATTAAGACACTCTGCTCCCCACCTCCCGCTGAATTCTGGAGCCATTGATTATTGAGTTGCGGATCTCAACGCCGCGCTTTACCGTGACAAGACACCAGAGCGAAGACATGATAATATTAATTATTTTATATCCTCGAGTGGGGATCGAACCCACAACCAGTCGGTTTTACAGTCACACTTTGTGCCCCTGCGCCACGACTGGTTACAACTATATATAGTTCTGTAGATCCATTGTACGTATTATTGTATGTCTCTAAAGATACACAGCAGCTCGACCTTGTAGTAAATTACTAACGCGCGCGTAATACTAATTATTATAATATTCACATTTTAAATAGGTATTCTAATATTTCAATTTGTATTTTAAATAAGTTTTCAAATATTCTTTAATAGATGTGGTTTTTTTAATATTTTACTTATTAAAATATGTTATTAATTAACTGTTCGTGACCGTTGTGACGCAGTGGCGCAGCGTCTGACTGTAACCGCGACAGATCTGGGTTTCGATTCCCACTATACTTATAATTTAAGACTAGGTTCCCTCTGCCTACCCTGCTGTATGTGGAATACAACGTGAAACGTATTACAATATGATGGTGGAACTTAAAGTACGCAATTGGTCTTGTTACCAGAGCGAATGGTACTTACAGTCAGATCACCATGATACACACGGATTCAATATCATTTATTATCTGTGATAAAATATTGGAAACACCTAATAACAACACAGACACTGTGCCCCTGCACCACGACTGGCCTCAAGATATAGCTGATTATTTTAAAATAAATTTCAAAATTGAAAATGAAGGAAATATTTTTAATTTGAATTCATATTAAAGACTATACCATTTTAATGTCGTTATACAGTATCTTCATAAATTATAAACAATTCTCATGTAAGTAGATATACTTTAATAATCAGCTTCACGCAGTATCCCGCTCACAGCAGGGTAGGCAGAGGGAATCTAGTGTTACTACACTTCTCCACATTACGCTGAATTCTGGAGGCAATGCGTGTTGAGTGGCGGAATTCAACGCCGCCCTTTGCCTCTACACTAGAGCGTAGTAATGGAAATATAAATTTTATATAAATATTGTATTTTTCCGAGTGGGGATCGAACCTAAAACCAGTCGGCTTACACTTTGTGTCCTTCGGCCTCTACTCTACTTTATATTATTATATATAAATATCCACAGGCCACGCTGTCAGTATCTTAGCTAGCTCAATTTCATGAATAAGAAATAATAAGGATAGCAAATATAAGCTTGTCCGGGTGGAATTCAACAAGCTGCTGTGTAGATTTACTTTGCTTTAAGACGCTGGACGGCAACGCTTAATTTTATTTTAGGATTTAAATATTTAAACAGTTAAGTAGTGGCCTATATTTAGGGTACTATATAAAAATAAAATAATTAAAAAAATATATATTCAAATAAACAAGAGAGCAGTTACGAAAAACTTAGGTACTTACTTTCTTTTTTTATACGATTTCCAAAATTCGTTTCTAATTTTTTTTTTGTAAGTATGGAAACACTTTAAAAACATAAAGAAAAAATGTATTACTTTAATATTTAAGTTAATTTTTATAATACATTAAAACCAATATTATTAGATAGTAGCAATCGATATGGAATTACGATTGAACTTGACTACTTAATTATACGTTATTTATAAAGGATAATAGCACCGCGCAGTTTCGAAGTTGAACATTTAATAATGGTTAAATAACTACAGCAAAGCTTTCATTAAAAAATGTATTTGCAAAAATATATATGTTATATAGATTATATAATAAACAAATACCAATTTGAATAAGAATAAGCCGTATATTTTTAAATTAAAACAATTTTAATTTAAGTAATTTACAATTAAATAAACAATTTCATGTCAAAATGACAAGTAGGTAAGTCAAATCCAATTTTTGTTACAATCTCCTTCATACAACGTCCATACAACGTGACATTGTAGAAGTAATTAGTGCTCAACTGGTACTTTCGGAACACCAAAATCAAGGAACAGAACAGAACAAAACAATTTTTGTACTCGTAATGGAAACTAAATATCGAAGGAAAAGTATATAAAAAGGGCATCTTTTAAGCTGATATTAAATTAAGCACCTTTTTTTATAAGTAATTACAAAAATGTCATAGTTCCTTTGCCGACGACATTTTCTGAATATTTTTGTTAAAATGTCACTGTGCTTTGTACGTAGTTGGATGGCAAAGATCCAACACTCCACTTGGTCTAACATGGTGGGAACCACCAACTGCCGTTCTCTTTCATTTGATTGCTAATATTATAAAAGATCCTAGTAATTTATTAATGTAACTTATTATTAATCTAGCTTTTTACTGCGAGTTAGCCGTCATATATGGACATATTCTAAGAGACTCTGATATCTCTGATCGTAGGCATCCATAACTTTCAACGATAAATATTTTTACAATTCGAATCAGTATTTCTTGCGATTAGAGCGCTTATCCAAACCAACTCTTCAGCTTTATAAAATTAGTAAAGATGTATAGATTAGTTTAGATGTTTGTGTTGTGAATATAGGTTTCGAATGCCTTCCGTCTTCTTCTCAGTCGTAACACTGTTGTCAGAGCGGTAGTGGTCATCACAAAGTGACATTAGGGGCAGATGTTATACGCCTTCCGTCTACTAGTATTTATATTTAATACATGCGATTCCCCTATAGTGTATGGTCCCATACATCGCACGCTGGAGAGTTCGTTAAGCAGGTCTAGTCTATAATTTCAGGATGTTATACCGTTCTGTTACAACCCTTATAAATGTATTAGCAAATATTATTTCTTGGTCCATAGCATGGTAATGGCGGATCCGCGAATTCCTTATAGCGTTTCCTTTTTATAAAATATAAATTAATAAAGTTAGTTAGATCTTGAACGCGGTCGCAACTACACGCAAATCTTAGGAAATCATAATCACTTATTTACTAATCAACCTCTTAAGATGTTGGTCGAGGCTTTTCGCTATTAAACCGTTAACTGAAACCACTATCGGTGCAATGATAGTCGCAGTGATATCCCACATGGCGGTAATCTAATGGGCTAAGTCCAAAAATTTTGATAATTTTTCTTTTTCGGTCTTCACGAGATTGTCATCACGTGGGACAGTAACGTCAACAATCACTGCACAGCGCGTCACCCGGTCTTCTAGTACTTTGTAACAATATACCTGTCAATAGTAATAGACCGATCCAAGTAGAGCAAAGCACAGGTATTTTCAAGAACAGACGTAGCTATTATTTTAATTAGTCTGCATTATTTTGCTGTTTAATAATAATAACATTTTAAAACATACATCCATACATAAAACTACAATTAAATAGGTTAAGCCGTTTCTAATATAAGCGTGAATAAACACACAAACAAAATTATTAAAAACCATTGCTTTTGATTCTATTACGTTATTAAATGCTACCAATAACATTTTATCTTATACATACATCTTGCAAATACAAACACTGATCTGCTACGATTTTATTATAATATATTATAATCTTAAATTGTTTATACATATATAATTAATAAAGCTACTAAACCACGTGACCGCAGGCCAATTTAAATAAGTCTTTAGCCACTTCTCTTCATCTTCGTCTCTTCGTCGTCTTTGACTCGACACCAGAGCAAAGAAATGAAAAAAATAAACATTTCACTCCCTCGACTGGAAACGAACCCACAACAAATTTATCAATATTATACTGACAATATAATATTTATACTGACAAATTTATCTATTTCATTGAATTTAACAAATATTGGGATATCTAATACAAATATTGGTTCAGGCGAATCATTCTGCTAGTCTATTAATTTTCAATAACGCTAATAACAGGAGGAGTTTACAAAATACAGTGTATCACACGAATTTTTATGTGCAGGTTTGACGGAATTTAACCGCACGGTATGTCACACACTCAAGTACCATCCACACCACCTGGATACGGGCCACTCCACTACTGTGCGGTTACGCAGGAACTTCCTTCCACGCACAGTGGCGTTCACTATGGAATGCCTTAACTGCGGCAGTGTTTCCAGGTCGATACAACATGGCTTCCTTCCACCACCTTGTCAGCCGGCAACGCACCTGTAGCTCCTCTGGTGTTGCACGGGCTCGTGGGCGGTGATCACTTACCATCAGGTGACCCGTACGTTCATTTGCCTTGTCTTTTCATAAAGAAAAAACTCCACTTAATTGCTCGAGCTCGGTATGGCTTAAATTAAAAACATTTTTTTTCTCCTATTTCTTCTTTTTTCATATCCCTTCTCATTCATATCCCGCATATAGCAGGATAGGCAGAGGGAGCCTAGTGTCTAGACACTGCGTTCCCCCAGTTCTTGAGGCATTGTGTGTGAAGTGGCGGAATTTAAAACCGTGCTTTGCCTAGACTAGCTGTTATTAATTAAATAATAGTACAGTGACTACACTGTCATAACTATATAACTATTTATTATTATCTTTATATAATATTAAAAATAAAAAAAATATATCTAAAAACAACCAAAATTCAATTGTATACTACCAAATAAATTGTTATTTAATCCAGTTGATTAATTACTCAACATTTTAATAAATAATTCAACGTACACAAATGTTAGTGTTTTTATTCGTTGCATGTTTAATTTATATTAAGTATAATTGTCGAGGCCAGTCGTGGCGCAGGGGCACAAGGTGTGACTGTAAACGCGACTGGTTGTGGGTTCGATCCCCACTCGAGGAAATGAAATCATTATTTAAATTTATATTTTCAGATCTTCGTTCTGGTGTCGAGGCATAGCCCGGCGTTGAGTTCCGCCACTCAACACGCAGTGATGCGTCCAGAATTCTACGAAAAATGGGTAATCACTCAGGGACTCTCCATTAACACATAACAATATATTTTCGTATATCCACCGATATAGAGCCTGCTTTGTATTGGATCCGGTTAATAAAACAAAATGTGACCCGCTATCGAGAATATATGAGATACTATATTGTAGGTAAGTTTTTATTTGTAGATTCACGCTGTATCCCGCACATAGCCGGGTAGGCAGAGGAAATCGAGGAACCTTGCCTTAAGACACTCCGTCCCCCACATTCCGCTGTCTTTAACTCTGTATCATAAACTGCGTAATTTATCAAATCATTTTATCAAATCAATCAGTTATGTCATGATCATTATACAAAGTAATGCAAGAACCTATATAAAATGTATTAAATAAACATTAACCTAAATATTTTCTTCTAAAATTAGTAAATATATATACAATATAGATATGTAAAAGGAAACAAAAAATGTAATATAAATTAGCCTATAAATCATTTTCACGATGTATCCCGCATATAGCAGAGCCGCATAGGTAGAGGGAAAATAGTGTTAAGGCACTCCGTTAACCCCATTTCCACCAAGTTTCTTAAGGCATTGCATGTTAAGTGGCGGAACTCTACATCGGGTTCTTGCCTTGGTGCCAGAATGCTGAAGTGAAAATATTAAAAATTAATAATAATTTATTATTAATTATTAATATTTCTTTATAATTATTATTCTCGAGTGGGGATCGAACCCACAACCATCGCGTTTAGTCACACTCTTGTCCCCCTGCGCCACGACGGTATCAATATACCTATAGAAAATTACAACTAGAAGCTACATTTAACTAAGAATAGGCCTATACATAAACACACATAACCATAATGACTGTAGACTGGAACAGTTTGTAGAGCTCAGTGTTCAATTTAGTAAAGCAGATTTAAACGGATAACGATACTACGTCGAGACGAGAAGGCAGTACAGATTCTAATAGGTATAGAAGTTGATATTGAGAGGAAAAAGCAAAACCAATGTGGTGGTATAAAATATTTTTAAAAAATCTTGAAGCAGCACCATACATGCTGGCTCAAACGCAACGTTTGAAGGTTTGATTCCCCGATAATGTAAGTATTCCTCGATCTGGTAGCAGGAGGAAAGCGCGGCGTTGAGTTTCGTCACTCAACTCTCAATGACTTGAAAATTGTGCGGTGCGGAAATAACGAAGTGTCTCAACTTTCACTCTATATATTATATGATGGATACAGCGTGAAGTTAAAAAGAATATCACGTCAATTATGTATAACATTGATTTTATTCGACCAACTCTGCGGTATACCTAATTTAGATTCGTCAATCAACATAGAACATCACAAAATTTAGATGATGATGATGATGACAAATGACGACATGTCACAAGTTTATTTCCCTTTTTATTTAATCTTCATGGTCGATTCGGCCAACCGTATTGTAAAGATTTTTCGTCCCCATAGAGATGTATAGAATTGTATACAATTTATAACAATAAAAAGCCATCACAGGTTTTAACGCAGTAAAACAGTGCCTGACTGACTGTACAAGTGAGGATTTTGGGTTAAATGTCGTTTTGAAGAACCATTATTTTTATTTTATTTTCTTTTTAGCTTCACGCTGTAACCCGCACATATCAAAACAGGCAGAGAAACTGGGAACCTAATGTTTCCGTCACTTCTATAAATAATATATTTAAATCAAACACATATTTAATACAAATATATTCTAAAACTTATAATATTTATAAGTTGTTTAATAACACATACAATATAAAGTGACATCATATGACTTGCATACATGGCGGCGTATTATCACGTTAATTATGGCGTGTCATACGTTATGCAGGAGACGTCGTCGGGTGTAATCGGTGAGGCCTGCCTGAATGCTAACTAGATACACCTCAGTTGTACCGTGAATTGATATAGATAGATTGGTTTATTAGGTTTATTTAATATTATATTGCAATTTTTTATTTATAAATAATTAAAGGATTATTTGTTATCAGACATTGGTATATTCTAAATGTAAAGTAGGAAAAAAATTAGGACCTAGACTTTTCGAAATACAATTCCAACTCATTAATAATTTGGAAACCTAATCCAACATATACTTTATTCAAAAACTTCATAATTTTTCCGTCTTTGTACTATAATACAACAGCTGGTAACGTCTTCTTCTGTCTTTGCACTACAAAAAACAGGAGGGAACCTGCTTAGGCACTCTGTTCCTCAGAGATTCCGAGATTATTTTTTTTATAATTTTCAAGACATTACTTACAGAGTGGCGGAGCTCAACGCCGCATAGTGTCTACCGCAGCCTGGAATTGAAAATGAACTATAATACAACCATCGTTTACAACCAGAAGCTGTCCCACTGCACCACGACCGTAATTTTTTTTACTGGAAAAGTCGTTTCACCACACAAACGGATACTTCACATACCAACTTATAAACAATATTTCTCATAAATTACACAACAAATAAATAATATAATGGAGCAGTAGGTGTCAAGTCGTAACGGATGTTGTCGTCTCCGTGGCTGAAGCCTCGAGGTCATGAGCTCCCCTCGCAATTATCCAGTTTATTCCCTTCCTTGCGAACCCCCTCTTGTTTGTTGGTACTACTAGTGCCGGTCTGCTGGTAATTGAGGATCGTTGATCGGTTGAGACGGTGTATGGTGCTGTATGTTGTATTTGCTTAGATGGAATTGAGAAAATATAATGTTTGCGAATTAAGTTTATTGATTTTTACTTTATTGTTCATAATTTTTTAAATTAAGAAAATAAAATATAAGAAAAGAAATGCAATTGACAGATGGACAGATAGACGGACAGCAAACTGATCTTATAATTTTTAAAATGTTAAGGTACGAAACTCTAGAAAGACATAAATAACGCAGAAGAGGCGGTCTTATCGTTAATCAGTGATTTCTTCCACATAACATTTGGGTTAAGAAATTTATATGATTTTTGTACTAACGCATACAGATTTTTGTTGTAGGATAGATCCCTAACCTAATTTAGTTTAGAGTCTCGTTTTTTATCAGAAAAGAGTGCCTTTACAAAACTAAGTATTTTTAATATTAAAATAAGACATTCTTTTTTTTGTATGTATTGTCTATTTTACACATATAACACAAATAGAGGGCCACACTCCATAGTCAGCATGTAGTCGGCAGTGGCCCCCCCCCTATTTTTTAAACGTAAAACCGAATGTGCCACTTTGATCTTTCTGCTAACTATTAAAGGGAAAAATAACTTTATTTTAATTTTAACTTAAAATATTCGAATTATTTTCTTCAGAGATGACATCGATGTTTTCGGCAGAGTTTTTAAATTGATTAACAATTCTTATATTTTGTTACCACGTACTTTACCTCTCTTAACAATACTAATTCAACGGTCACGATCACGATGTGAACACCATCTCAACCAAATTTAATATCAAAATTTTACTGATTCATTTCGATTCATGGTCTTCATCATGATCTCCATTAACTAAGCTGACTCCGCATATCTTTCCATTTATTAAACATTAATTGAATCGATGTAATCAAAAAAGTCTTTCATTAATTAAGCTAAGACACAATCAAAAGTTAAAAAATTAAAATTTCATTGATAATTCATTGTTTTTAGAGTTCCGTACCTCCATAGAAAACACTTTAACCCTTTACATAAAGATATATGAACAACATGATTCTATAAGGCTTACGGGATCGCTTTGTTTGTACGTCCGCCTGTCTGTCACGACCAGTCTTTCCTACCTCAACATCGTGTGGAGGTAACAAACTGAAATTAAAATCAATATCCAGGGATTGTTCCCTTGGAGTGCAAAAAAAATATGCTTCTTAGTCATCACAATCAAAAGTCACTAGCGTTTATGCATCCATTCCTGAGGATCTACAATTATAAGATTTAGAAAGATGTCAGAATTTATAATTTAAAAAAAAAACTAAAAGTTATAGAATATATTCTAGAAAAAAAAACTATTACAAATTCCATACAAATGAGAGCACACGTCTGCAAATTTAAGTATCTAAGTTTCTTCAACTCTTATAAGTCCCGTTCTCGTTGACGTACAATCACGTTATTGATAAGGAATCATCAATGGGTGAGACCGATTCGCGCTTGACCTTGACCTGATTTGACTATTATTTTCCTTAATGTAACACATCTTCCGCATATGGCAGAGTAGGTGCACTGAGAAAAAAGAGGGAACTGTCCAAAGCTAAATTCCAGCCAAAAATTCCTGACTTATCCCATAAATACATACGAGAACATAGGATATGAGTAATTCTATGATAATAGGTTTTAAGTCCATAGAGAATACGGCCAAGGAGAAAAGTTGCCGTTTTTCATTAAGCATTTATATTACGATTTTTGTCCTATTTATGTATTTATTCACGCAAGGGCAAGTCACTTTAGGTAAATTTTATTACTTTTTACAAGGCCAGGGTAAATACATTGGGCAGGGTTGAGACACCAAATTCAGTATAGATATTTATTTGGCACGAGGAGAGAATTTGTACGAATAAAAGTAACAAAATTATAAAAATCAACTATAATTACACATTGACATATAATTACACATTGACATAACATAGAATCCGACTATTATTTTTAATAATGATATTAAACATTAGTAGTAGGTTAGTTATTTCAGCTTTAACAATAATGTTTAAAATAACATGGCATTATAAAATCAAATCAGCTTCACGCTGTGTCCCGCACAGTAGCAGGTAAGACACTCCGTTCCCTACTTTCAGCCGAATTTTGGGGGCATTGCGTGTTGAGGGGCGGAACTCTACGTCGCTCTTTGCCTCGACGCCAGAGCGAAGAAGTGGATATATAATTTTAAACAAATATTTAATTTCCTCGAGCCCCACAACCGTCGCGTTACAGTCATATCCTTGTGCCCCTGGGCCACGATGCCTCAGTATAATTTTTGTTTTCATTATTTCATAACTTGCTTTGATATTTCTTTTATTTTCCGGTAATCATATTTGGCGCAATTTTTATTAAATATTTTTTTCGTTCTGTAGTATGCCGTATTTTCTCACCAGTTTCCTACTTATAATTCTTTTTTCCCTATTATTTGGAAGAGAAAAATAACTTTCTTTAAATTATTGATCGACCACTTCTGCAATCATAATTTTTTTTCTTCGCTGTTTCTTTGGCACTTGGTGAATTTGCTGTTAAGTGTCAGTTTTTTTTAGGCTTTCGTAATCTTTGTAACCTTTTAATAACATTCTAATTTAGATTTAAGTTTATATATAGTCTCAACTTGTTCTTATAAATTAAATATCTTTGTCTTCTGGCTCAATTTGATTTAAATTTGGCAGCTATAACTGTATGAAAATTAAAAGTTTGATCAATATCTGACATCGATGGCGTTCTTTCTTTTTCCGCATCTTTCGTGCCTTCCATTGTCCTGTAGGAGTCATTTCGTCGCTTGTCTTTATTATTCCTTTCTCCTTCTTTATTAAATATTATGCTTTTTTTATGCTTTTGCAATTAATATTTTTCGGAATCACTTTTAATTCTTACATATCGTAGGCTCCCTGTTTTGCGTTTCTTCTATATATTTTTTTCACGTGTTAACTTTACATAGACAATAATATGAAAACAATATGAACTGAGAACTCCTTTTTTTTTCAATTTTAAGAATTTACTATATTTAAATTATTTTAAACTGTTAATTGATAAAAAATATACTATATCTAAGTTTGTTTGCACTAATATTATCTCCCCTGCTCAATAAGTTTCTTCCCCTGACAAGACAGTTGCCAGGGGAAATGTGGTAGTGTAGAGACGTTTACATGATAAATTTTATTGTTTTAATTGACGTAAGAAATGTTTCAGTACATTATGTATCACACTTTACCTATTACATTATTGTAAAATCAGACCAGAAAAAACAAATTTAAAAAACAGATTTAATGAATAATATAACTTTTTGACTTACCAGGGGAGAGACACAATGACCTCACCAAACCACTACTTTGTACCAATGTGTCACAATATCTAACAAATACCGGCGCCCTTAACGGCTCACATGTTTTGTATTGCTAACTTTAGGTCGATAGATAACCTTGAGTGCTATTTGGAATATATAGTTTTATATTTGTGTTTGTAGTAGCGTAATGAAATTTGCCAGGGTAGATATCTAAAATAAGTGGGAAAAAAGTAAATTTTAAAAATATTGCAAATAAATAAATATTGTTAAATTTCTTTTCTTTCTTTCACAATACTATTTATTGAAATTTGTATTTAACAAACTTTAATTTATTTACTGATACAAAGAAGGTATGTATTGTTTGCATATTAAACTGAAACCGACGGAGGGACAGGCCAGGGTATATACTTTTTTAGACTTTAAAAGGAGTTTCAGAAAAATATACGTTACTTAGACATTTAATCGTGACGTTACTTAATAAAGTATATTTAGATGACGTTTTTCATAGCAAAAAATAACAACTTATGGAATAAAATCTATGCTTTAAACTGATGGCCGCACTAGTTACCTCTTATCGTAGAATTACCCATATACATATTTCTACGAGAATAGAGAAGAAACTAAAAAAGTGAGATATATTATAATATACAATATTGATTAGCATTTTCATTATACTTTTAACACTAATATATTATTTTCTTATTATTCGCACTTTACGCAGTTAGCAGCGACATGGAACGAGGCACGCCGGTCTCCGGAGACATGTACAAAATACAAAAGATTTGTAAATAATGGATCTCGTCAAACGCTCTTCTAATTGATTACTGAGGCTAAAGAATTCTTTCAAGCCTATTTAGTTCTTTGACGCCTAAGCAAAATAGTTTTTTTGATTAGGTGTTTATTAAAATTTCTATTAAAATAATAATTTAAAAAAATTAAATTAGCTTCACGCTATATCCCGCACACAGCAGGGTAGGCAGAGGAGAAAAGCAGAACTCAACGCCGCGCTTTGCCTCGACACCAGAGCGAAGATATGGAAATAT
>DWAP01001142.1:0-16872 GCA_018230625.1 Heliconius eleuchia
TCGATCCCCACTCAAGGAGATGAAATATTTACTTAAATTTATATTTCCATTTCTCTTCCTTGTTGTTGAGGCAAAGCGTAGCGTTGAGTTCCGCCACTCAGCGTCCAATGCCTCCAGAATTCGGTAGAAAATGAGAAATGGAATGTCTTAACACTGAGTTTTCTGTAGACAGAGGGACTTTTAGTGTGTGAGGAATACACCGTGAATATATAAAACAATTTTGACGACTACATTTCGAACTTTATCATAGTATGTGCAAGTACATACATATAATTTTTCTCTTGGCCGTGCGAGGGTCGCAAGATCAGGTTCGAGTCCTGGAAGGAACACTTCTTAAGCAACCACGTACTGCTGATGATTTCTCAGGGGCAGTTACCGTTACCGTAGATACCGTTTTATCGTTGTAAAAGTCAGTAGAGCTAGCATTTATCTCAAGTTTGAAAAAAAAATCAAATAATTATATGTACTGTTAAATGTATTTTCATTTCCTTGCTCTGATAATAAGATAAAGCGTGGCGTTGAATTCTGCCACTCATCTCATAATGTCTGTCTCTACCTATTTGCAGGATAAAGGATGAAGCTACAGCATCTAGGTAAGTTTTTTTTCAAACATAAAGTTTACAGTGTTAGAAAGCGAAAATTAATAATGATCACATGTAAAAAAAAGCGAAATCCTATGATCTTACAACATGCACATGCATTGCGCAATACATGCTATGATATCGCTCCTACGGGGGGCGGGGGACGTTCCCGTTCACTAGCTTACCAGCCGCCGCGGCGCCCGAGCGTGTTACAGTGATACGATGCCAGTGATTACAGTGAACTACGAGTATATGTGATGTGTTGTGTTTTCGTTTTGCTGTGGCTTTAAATGGTAAGTTTTTTTTTATTTTTTTGTTATAAAAAAAAATGTTTTATGTAAAAATATATATACTCTTTGGTTAAAAAATTTTAAATCTTAAGATTAATTTATATTAATTTTGTAAACTATTTGTATAATTCGCATTAACTCGTAAATATTATTAGCAATAAAATGATGTTATAATTTTTACTCAATTCATTATATAAATATTAAATATATTTTATGTAATCATGAAACAGTATTAAGCTTTTCTTTTGTCTTAAAACTGTTTAACTTTTTATCTTTAAGCTTTATAAAAATAATCAAGAATAATAGAATCAAGAATACGAGAATTAAAATCTCTTCTCTATATATAATAAATAAGTAAAGCAGCTTCACGCTGTATCCCGCACACAGCAGGTTGCCAACTTTCCGTCGAGTTCTGGTATTGCGTGTTGAGTGGCGGAACTCGACGCCGTGCTTTACCTCCACACCAGAGCAAAGAACCTCGACTGGGGATCGAACCCACGACCAGTTGATTTTACAGTCACACTTTGTGACCCTGTGTCACAACTGGCCTATATACGATAAAAATAGAAAAGCTAATTCCGCACATGAAATATATAAAAATAATTAAGTCGGGTTAACATATCGATTTTAGAAGCACAAAACATTTAGCAGAATTTTTGTCTGCCTGTTGGTTTGTTCGCGAATCATGCAAAATCTACCTAATAAAAAGGTCTGGAGGTTCATCTTTTTTTTTTAATTGATTGATAATTTTATTCCGTTTATAAATACGAAAAAAGACTAATATTCATTAAAATGCCGTCAATTTCCACTAAGGAAGAGGATTGTTTCTTGTTTCTTCATATACGAGCTATGGTACTAAAGCCATTAGTATACATCTTACAGGAAATAAATATAGAAAAAACCCTTTACAGGGAAACATAACGTTTTAAGCGTAAGGTGGCCTGAATAAGATATTAAGACTAGGTTCCCTCAGCCTACCCTATCCAATAGTCTATATGCGGGGAATACACAGCAAGATCTCCTTTTTTAAATATTTTATTTTATAGGCAACTAAGTAGATTATTTATAATGTTTACTATCTATTTAAACATTGTTGTACTTAGAAGATTTAACATGTTACATATTGAACGTTCTGTATTTGTTTGTGACTTCTTTGGCTTCTTAGTAAATGCGATTTTTTAAAAAGCATTTTTCTATCATTAACCCTCATTTTTTTTATTTGACATAATTTTTAAACGGAACCCTAAATTAGTTTTAAAATGATAGATTTATTGTTTAGCTATTGAACCTAAAATGTTTTAGTAAGAATCAATCAATCAATCAAATAAATTAAAGTAAAGTTCCTCGAGTCTTTGCATTAAATTCTCTCTGCCTATTCTTTTTTTAGTTTTATAGTTTTAGTTTCTCCTTTTTTTCTTCGTTTATATCAAAAAATAATCTATATTAGTTAAATTCAAAATTTAAAAAATGTATCCCGCACGTATAGCAGAGAAGACGGGAAGAAGAAGGGATCCTGGGAACTTCATGATAAGGCACTCTGTTCTTATCATAATAGATCCGTTTTTCCACAAAATTCCGAGGCATCGCGTGTTGAATGACAGAACTCAATCCGTTCTTTGTCTCATTACGAGAGCGAGCAAATGGCAATATTAAACATAGTTTCTTCGAGAGTAAATCGAACCCACTGAACCCATATCAATCAATGTTTTCTCGTAATAAAATGAATATATATTAAAATTTTATCTTTAATTTTCTCAGTCTTGTTAAACGGAACAGCGTTGCACAGCAGCGTTGGCTTCCGCAACGCAATAAATCATATTTTAAACCGAATTATTAGTACTTCCTTACAAAGAAAAGATACGATAAGATAAAAAATAAATATACATACATATATTATTTTAGAAGCTTATTGTTGCCTCTATGCAGTACAAATATAGTACTACTACGTACTGAAGCAATTTCAACTACCGCTATCGGCTGCCGTAAGAAATCTCAAGCTCTAAAGTTTAAGCCTTGCTTCGAACGCAATTCCGAGAAATCGGTCAGTAGAATAAAAGAAGGCTTAGAAACATTTACTAGTAGGTATATCTGAAGTAAATATTATAAAGCTAAAAAGTTTATTTGGTTGAACGCGCTAATCTCGAGAACTATGGAATTTAATAGAATTTATTTTATGAAGGAAGACTATAGTTATGTATATACATCACGTTATCCTGCGGTTAGAGTTATCTCGGACACCTAAAATGTATCCCGTGTCTTAGTTATTTTTATCATCAAAAAACTATACAATAGTAAGAAAGTAGAGATGTAAAAAATTTAATAAATAAAATATAATATTCTTCACTTTACGTCCTTTTAAGTGGCATTTCTCATTAGTTGATTACTCTTAACCAGAAACAGTAAAAACTTGTTACAGCTTTACAGAGGCAGAGGGAACCTAAAAAGACACTTCGTTTAATTTTCGGGACATAACGTTTTGAACAGCGAATCATTCTCATTTTGAGAGCAAGGCAATGAAAAAAAATTGACGTTATTGAACCCATAACTGTCGTGTTCACAATTAGACTCAACTAACTCTAATGTATTATTTAACAAAATGTATAAAAGTTATACATATTTTTTATTTACTGAGGAATTCACTGGAAATCTAATTCGTGACCTTCAAACGCTTAAATAAATTAAAACAATAAAAATATATAATTTAATAAACCACCTGTACTATGTAAGTAAAAGATAATATTTTGAAATACTTCATTTTATTAGGTTGGAATAACTCTTATTATTTATCTTCGTATCTCTTGAGACGTGGTCGGAGATGAAAAGTATTTTTTACGTTTTATTTAAGTTATATGTTAGCTTATATTACTTCGAAGGTTAAAACTCGGTGCTTATTACTATTTATCTATAAAGATTCAAAACTCTTTAATAAAAGTTTTACACTGTAAGACGATAAAGCGCGGCGTTGAGTTACACCACTCAGCACGCAATTTCAACAGAAAGTGGGAATCGAAGTGTCTTAACACTAGGTTCCCTATGTCTACCCTAGTATTTGCGGGATCCAGCATAGAACAAAGGACAGAAACAAAAAAAATAAAAAAAAGGTTTTATAATTTTGAAGTCGGTGTCCAAGTAAATTTTTAATTATTTTTATTTAACAAAATCAAAGTACGTATTACTTTATGTAAAACTAATTTATACTTTTTAGTTCGTTGTTAGAAATCGTTTTTGTTTTTTATTAAAAAATAATTTATTTTACCTTTTTAAGTGAAGGGTAGATCTTAAAAGGATAAAACGATTAAAGAAGGAAGGAAACTTAATTTGGTATTATTGTGGTTACTAACATTTTGACATATTGACAAAAATATATATTAAAAATATTTGGGCGAATCGGAAATCTCTCCCTTATTTGAAGTCGGTTGAAAATGAGATCATCGTTTTTTAAGTCAGTTAAAAAGAAATGCAATGATAATGAATCTCACTTGTGACACCCATTTTAAGAATGTTTTTTTTTTGTTACTGTTACAGTATATTTATATTTTTTACCATAAAAGAAAAATAACTTGTTCACCAAACTTTTACCAATATATCCTGGTAGTCTATCCTTTCAAATAAAAAAAGAATCATTGGAATCGGTTGCCTTGACATTGAGTTATTCGTCACACACATACCGAATGCAAATTTAACACTTATGTGATATTCTCACAGATATCATTGTCAACCGGATTCCGTAATCAGAACTTAATGAAACCTTCACCAACTATCCTTTCAAATAAAAAAAGAATCATTGGAATCGGTTGGCTTGATATTGAGTTATTCATACATTTGTCGCACATACCTGATGCAAATTTAAAACTTACTCGTATGTGATTTTTTCATAGATACCATTGTCAGAAATGGATCAAAAAGAAAAATCATCAAATCCGAGGTAACAAACTATTTTCTTTTTTATTTGCCTAAAAGTTATCTAGTAAATGCGTCTTTCAGTATTTTTAATGCTGGTTAAAAATATATATAATAGTATACAAATACCAAACCTCTAGACTGATTCAAATTATTGTCTTATTACATAAAAACTGCCAAATTATTGTCTTATTACATAATTTACATTCATTATTTAATAAAAACATGAACAAACGTTATTTAAATTATTAAGAAGAATAATTATGACTACCTTTTTGTGAATAGTTCTTTGTGTGTCCAAATAACCTAATTGATGGAGGGTAACTTTGTAGTCTGCTACAGAATATAGATTTTCTTATATATTTTAAAAGGTATATGTGACTGTATATGGGTGAAAAGTATTATGTGAGAGAAAATTTTAAAGTGCCAAATTTTTGAGACATTAGTTGTTAAGTGGCGAAACTTAACGCCGCGATCTCCACATTTAAGCAGTTATATACTTTTATTCATTTTTATTCTATTGTAATGGTTACCATTTAAAAATGATTTTTCGAATGTGTACGATAGTTCGATCTGATGGAGAGTGGATTCGTTGTATGAGTACGTTTGCTTTATCGCTTCAGTAATTGGTTTCAGTGAGAGATTTTTTTTTTGGTTTTACTGAAATTTTCAGCCGTTAACTTAGAGTAGGAATGTTTGATGGTTGGTTATATAACACTGTTGTTTTTTTTGCATTGCGTTGTTTATTTATTTTTTTTAAATGTGATAGTCGTAAGTTTAGTCTCTATCTAGTTTTATCTCTCTGTAATGAATCAAATACTTTCATTTTGAAAAAAAAAATACTCTTGAGTTTCTTACGCCTGCTCTTCTCAGGTCTGAGGCATTTAAAGACAGTGAAGAACGAAATTAATTTCATAGAAACAGTGTCTTGAAACTAGGTTCCCAGGTTTCCTCTAAGGGTACTGCGTAAAGCATAAAATCTTTCTAAAATATTTAGAAAAAAATCTTTAAACTAATTTTACTCCACAACTCCGTATGCTATAGGAATGGTATTTTTGCGTAATCACCGCGCTCCAGTAAGTACTTGCATACATATTTGCATGTAAATAGTGAATTTTGTGCATTGTGAGGCTTCTGAAGCCGTTGAGAATGAATCGGTTAGACATTTAAACCGATAATCCTCATATCTCGAGCGATATGCATTCTATATGCATCGATGTCGACTCCTGTCGTTTTCATTCTTAGATCGAATAACGAGTATATAATATATATTATATTAAATTAGTAATTTAAATACAAAACCTTCGGCTTAAAAGCACTTCCTGGGTGCTTATCAACACTGTAACAAGACAAAACGCGTCGTTAAGTTCCGTCTCCGAGCACGCAATGATCAAACCAAGTGCCTTAGCACTAGTTTCCCTGTACCCACCTTTCCATACGTAGTATAAAACGTTCAACTAAATAGAAAGTCAATAATCCACCAGGAAACTACCATAACTAAAGTAAAGCACTATTATCGATAAACGTTTAAGACCAGGTTTATTCTGAACGGGGCCACCTTTTTGCGTTCCCTCCATTAGCTGAGCCCTGTCATACACACTAATGGGTGAAACATATTGATATAGATTTAATATTGAGAGTAAAAGTATTTTAGTCGAGTCGAGTGATTTTTAAATGCCTAGGAGTATGATAGCTATTTTGCAAGAGATATTTTTCATATAAGTTACATATTTGTTTAACGGATTTCGTAGGTTCTAATTTTGGTTGATTGTTTTGTTGTGTTGATCTGTAGTTAAATAATATTTAACGGAATTTAAATTATATATACATATATATATATATATATATATATATATATATATATATATATATATAGAATGACACAACTGTTAAGTTAGAAGCAATAACTTTTATTAAAAAATAATTTTAAAAATCCACCTTAGAGGCCGGCAAAGCCACTGTAGCTCTTCTGGTGTTACGCATGTCGTAAGCGGTAATCAGTTATCGTGATGTGAGGTAAAAAAATCTATATCATTATTTGGCGTGTGCTTTTAATGTACTTGTTGTTATCTGGTTTTGTGCAGTACATTACATTTGTTGATTATAAATCAACTTTTTTCTAGTTTCACGTTGTATCTCGCATACAGAAATATAGGCAGAGGGAACCTAGTATTAAGAGGCTCCTTTCCCACTTGTCGCACAATTATTGAGACTGTGTCTTGAGTGGCGGAACTCAACGCCGCACTTTGTCTTTTTGACAGAGTGAGTGTTTGTTATTATGAATTGAAAAAAAATTCTATATTATTTGCTATTGCTGAATTTGTGTACAACATTTTGATTCCTTAAGCTTTATAGAGGCTGAAATACTCGGCGATATTTTTAGGGTTTACTAAAAATATTAAGAAACGGGTCGCATATTTTAAGACACTCAACCTTTTGGCCACGTTGTTAATAGCGGCCGTAAAGAAAATAACGAAAGAAAAAATGTTAAGAAACATAACATATATTTTAGCGAATATATATTTTATAATTGGAAAATCGGGGAAATATTGACATTAAATAGTAAATTGTATTCCCAAACATTTTTTGTATTTATATAATTTTTTAGGAATTATATCTTATATTCTTTTCATAAGAAATAATAGATTTCAAAACTTTGGGTTGCTTACTAAAAAAAATCTAAGGCAGAAAAATCCTCATAACAAAATGATAAAATTATTCTCCTTTTATATCACTGAATGTTACATATACAACAATGAGAACCCACAATTTCTCTAATAGCCGTAGCAGTATGAGATAACAAAAACAAATTTATTTACCTATCGATATTGAGGAAGGATAAAAGCTATATTACGTCAAATAAACAAAAAAAAATATATTTTTTTTTATTTTTTTGTCCCAGAGTGGAAATCGAATCCACAACCATATTGCGTTGCGTGCTGCGTATGCGTGTGTGTACGACGGCCTCAGTTAAATATAATCAATTATATTACATATTTTGATCCACGCTAATAATACACGTGTTTACAGTCTTACATGATTAATTACTTTAGAACTTTGTTTACACTGATGTTGAAGCTGTCGTCGAGATTTAAAATATTTAGACACTTTTCGTATAGAATAGAATATGATGGGTCATGATCTAAATTATATTATTTTTACTTTATTTTATTTGACGTGTACGGTGGTCATATGTATAAATCTAACAAACTCAATTTCACTCACTTCCTAGTGCCTGAATGAGCTGAATTTTGGACTACGCTTTCCCGCCGTAATAAAATGGCAAAATTCCCTAACAACCTGATCCCGTATTAAGTGATTTGGCGAACTTTTCTGTCGTTTTGTTTGATTTTGTGTTTGAAACATTTCAAAATCTTGATTTATATATATAAATATATATATATATATATAAATATATATTTATCTATAGTTTTTAGATTTTTATATATTCTGAAAAACTTGAATACTTTCCATTATTTTTATACTGAAACAAATATGATATGTTCTAACATCAACGCCGTTTTTGTAACTAATATTTTTATAAACAACAAAAACTGGGTTGGGTTTCATATGTAGGTAGGTATGTAATATATAGTTAGTGCCTTTCACATGTTATTCTTCGTCAAGACTATCAAGTTGTTTACCTGAAACTGTGTTTTATGTTGAGTAGAATATATCATATAAGTGAAACTGAAATAAATATGGAAAACTTTACAATAATAACCTAATTTCACGCTTTATCCCGCAAAAAGCAGGATAGACAGAGTTAAAAATGTAAAGCCATTTTCTGTAGAAATGAAGCAAAAGATTGCCTGTCTTTTGAACAATACCACAATAATTTCTACTAATAAACCAGAACATGCAGAATAAAAAATAATAATATAGCAGCTTTAGGCCGTTAGGTACAGGTTCACCTACAGCTCGCAGTGTAGAGTTGTACAAAACATAAAATTTCTTAAGACAACGAAAATGCGCAAAAGTGGTAAACTGACTTGTCCGTGTAAATAAGTAAATGATTTTTCATTTATTATCATTTAGGTTATTTACATAAAGAGTTATGTCTTATTTATCTTAACATTGAGAAAATGCACAGCAAAAACAGCGTAGCGTAGAACGCTGAATTCTGACATGATGGTCCCTTGGGGAATGTGTGGAATCCTTGGGGAGCACTTATATTGTTCAATAGAATTTCTCGAAATTTATAAAGAAAATCGGAAAAATGGAATTTTATGTTTTATAGATTATCAATTCAAATTGTGGGCGACCTTCATTCAGTAGGTATGTGATAAAGTGAATTGTAAGTATATAGATGTCAAGACACTCCGAGGCGCGGTAATTTATTATTATTATCAGTAATTATAACAAAAGTCAGTCATTTTTATACAATTACCATAATTATAAACTTATATTTTCGTTGCTCAAAAATTTGATAATATAAAATTTGTAATATCATATTTCTAAAGCAGAACGCCTCGAGGGCTGTTTGTAATTAGGTGACGAGGCTTCCACTTACTCCCAGTTATTTTGAGATATTTAGTAAACTCAGTTAAATACATTTGAGATTTGGTTATATACATTAAACCGCTCTGTACGTATTACTTAGTGTAGAGCGCTTGGACGGTTTTCAAGAGGTGTGGGCTCATATCCTGTTAGATTTAAAATTTTGTATGTTTTCTATGACAATAGTATTTAACACTTAGTTACTCTCTGCTTATCCTAAAAATAAATAGTATATATTTTTAAAATATAACAACTGCTCTGATTTGGTTATATAAAATGCGGCGTTGAGTTCCGTCACAAAATACGCAATGTATTAAAAACTAGGCGGAAACTGAGGAACCTAGTGTTAACACTGTCTTAACACTAGGCTTCCTTTGCTTACACTGAGCAAAAAAAACATGAAGCTGTAAATACAGCCGTTTGAAAAAATCAAAGTTTGAAAACACAATAATGATTATATAAAAAATCATTTACTTTTTACTAAAATGCCATTTTATGGTAAAACGCATTTTTTTTCTTGAATCTTTGATAATAAATAACCTATACAATACCGAAGACAGTTCTTCATTAATACGATTGATACGTAAAGGTTAATTTCCCATGAGGCTATCTCCATCAAGTACGATAAATTATGTGTAGGAACATCTTATTATGGGGTTTCTATAGGATAGAATCTTTGTTGTTTATAGATATTATATGCATAAATAACTCTACCCTTGACTGATAGATTGACAGACAAAGCATAGATAAAAACACATAGATATGTATATAGATAAGTTATTAATGTATTGTTTAATTTAAAAATGTTTCTTATAAAAAGATTCATAATATGTCACACTCTTTATGTAATAAATTTTCTAAATAATAACATTTAAATGGAAAAATAATAATTTCTGTTCCTCATTTTCCGGTGAATTTTCTAGATTTTGCCTATACAGTGACGCAACTCAACGCCGCGGTTCATCTTCTTACACACATGAAAATAATTAATTCCTTCGATTGAGAACTGAACCCATAACCTATAACTTTAACAATCACACGCTGTGCTGCTGCGCAAACTAGATTACCACAAAATAATTTCACTTACGCGCCGTATGAGGAATCCTACTTTTCAATTTTGTTTTTTGCCAAGGCATTATTAAATTCCACAATACGTTATCAAGAAACATAAAAGAATTTTTTAATATCCATCGTTGGTTTCGATTTTGTGCACATTTTTTTACATATTTCAAAAATCTATATCTCGAAGCTATCTATAGTCTTTAATTTTATTTTTTTCTTTAACTTCCCGTTGTATCCAGCATAGTAAGACTCCCGTGTGGTTCCCTTTCTCTCCCCGCTTTCCATCCAATTTTCGGGACGTTACGTTTTGAGTGGCGGAACTCAACGTCGCGCTTTGTCGTGTTACTAGAGCGACAAAATTGAAATAATTCATTCGCCCGAATAGATATCGAATCCACAACCGTCGTGTTTACAATCAGACAATATGCATTTGACCGCCACGACGCCTAAAAACGTAAAGAATTAAATTTCTTTTTTTGATTCTTTTTTGTTTCATTCTACGTATTTGTTAATTATTACTTTCAATAAAAATTGTCTTCATTATCACTTAAAACCCCCTGAATAAGAACATTACGTAAATGAAGTTACAACTTATTAAGAATATATTCTTCTTACCCACAGAACCCAAAAAACACCTGCAATGCAGATAAACTAAAACAGATATGGAAAATATTTTATTAAGTTAAATGTTCAAATAAGCAACGTATTTAAAATTATAAATAAATTATAAACGATATTCCATATAGAGTATCTGAGAATCTTTAAACGAATTACTTTAGCTCAAAGCGTATGTGGGTAGGATGGGTTTTTAGAATCGTATGAAATTTTCATTTTGTATTCAAATATTAATAAATAAAAAAGCCGTCGTGCCCAGAGGCACAAGCGTGCGACTGTTAACGCAATTATTTCGTATTCTATTCCCACTGAGGGGTAATGAACTATTTAATATTCTTAATTTTTTATGTTCCGCCGCTCAATACCAATCATAAACCAATACAATGCAAAGTAATTTTTAACACCCTCTGCCTACCCTACTATGCGGGATAAGACGTGA
Organism: Heliconius eleuchia; assembly: GCA_018230625.1. NCBI lineage: Eukaryota > Metazoa > Arthropoda > Insecta > Lepidoptera > Nymphalidae > Heliconius > Heliconius eleuchia. The sequence goes on from DWAP01001142.1 coordinate 11,388, forward strand.
ATATGTTTTTTGTTTTCAAAATTTTAGTCTCTGAACGTTTGAAGATGCTATATGAATTTAACATATAAACCTAACACTATTTTTCTCTTATATCAATTTATTGTCATATACAAGATAAAAATAAATTCCCGAGATAAACACTGACTCTAAAGATAATGGATCTTTTTGATAAGCGCTTCACGCTATATCCCATATATAGCACGGTAGGCATAGGGAACCTGGGAACCTTGAGTTCCAAACATTGAGTTATATTAAAAACCATCACTCATGTATTTATCAATAATTTTTAACCTTCACCTATAATTAGATACAACGTAACCAGGTCACCGTTATGATAAAGCAATCACAGTAACACAAAATGATTTATTGGGGCTATAAAAAAAGCTTGTAAAATAGATTTATTATAGCGGTACGGGCAGACTGAAGTTAATGTATGAGTTACAGAATTATTACAGCGAGGATTTTAATCAAAGTGTATAAAATACTTATAGACGTCATTAGATCTACGTAGACTATAAGTTTGATCTTGTATATGGCATATTATTATTTTTTTCGCTCTCGTAGACAAAGCGCGGCGTTGAATTCGGCGAAAAGTGAGAAACGAAAGTCTTAATGGGAATGAAGTGTTTTATCTCTAGGTTTCCGGGCCCCATCGTCTTACTCCGGTTTTATACCCCACTTAGCTATGTGCGGGATAAAGCGTGAAGCTAAAATCTTTCAACAACACTTCAATTGCATTTACAATTAGTTAACTATATCTTAAAGTTAAACGTAATTTACAGAACTCACTGATTTCACGCAAACAAAAGCATCTAATGCGTTCAAAATAGCCCCCGAAATAGGTCACGGTTGCTTGTAGCTGGAACGTGTCGTAGACAGGTGGTAAGCGTTCTTAAGATTACGCACGCTTATTAGCGAAAGATTTATAATATAGTTGAAATTTTGTATACGATTTGTTTAATGCAAATATAAATATATATTGAGACCGTCGAGGCACAGTGTATGACTGTAAACACGACGGTTTTGTTTTCGCCCCGGGATAATGTACTATTTTCATTTCTTTATTCTAGTAATAAGACAAAGGACGGCGTTGAGCTCCGCTCAACACGTCCTGTCTTGACAATAGGGTGAAAACTGGAGAACAAAGTGTCTTAACATTCCCTCCTTCCCAATATAAATCTTCCCATATTCGGGATGTATCCCGTTGTCTCATGTTTTCTTCAATCCTTTGATTTTTATAAGCTGAAGGTGGAAAGTTGCGGGCGACGACTAGTGTTGCATAGAAAAACAGTAACGGCTAACAAAATATATACCTTTTATAATATTTATTTTATTTGTGAAGTAAATGCGAAACCAATCTGGCCTTCGCAGCAAAGTTACACGAAAGTTTAAATGAATAGGGTTTTGTGTACAAATTATTGAATATTTTTGTTGAAGTCGAATATTGTTGATATTTTTAGGAAATCCTTGAAAATATTTCTTTTATTTTCTATGAGATATATTCTTTATCATTATAAAAAGTAGGAGTTAGTTTTTTTTGTTTTTAGACCATCATGGTACCATGGGACGGAATTTTTGCACGTCACTGGCAAGACAAAGCGTGGCGCTAAATTATGGGCGGATATAAACACAAAATATATTAAATTCAAGTGGAAAGTGGAGAAAGAAGTATTTTACCACTGAGCTACATTTACCTAATCTGTTATATGGGGATATAGTATAAATCACAAATATATTATAATATAACATATAAAAGAAACGAGTAAGTACACATTAAAATTTTTTAGAGGTCCGTACCTCAAAAGAAAAAAGCGGAACCCTTATAGATGATGTCCGTCTTTCTATATCAGTATCAGTATAAGTTGTACTTCCCGTTGTCCTACAATCCTGACATTGGTACGGGACCCTCGGTAACTCGCATTTGACTGTTTTTTATGTGTCACTTTTGTCAACATCAACCTTATTATCTCTCTTGTCTCATTTATAAAGCCTTAAGTCAATTAAAATCAGAATCAAACCCAAAATATTATTTATTCAATTAGGCATCACGCGCATTTTTTATTCAATTTACATGAAAACGTCAGTAATGTCAGTCCACAGGAAGCAACCACCGGTTTCAACAATAAATTAAACCCTAATTCACCCATTACTTGGCGGCTGCCTTGTTACATCCGCTTCGCCCGATTTCACTCAATTAGGATGAAATTTGATATCCAACGCGACGTTATTCGGACATTTTTCATTTTGCTTATCTGATAAATATCGATTTATGGCCCGTTCTGTAATCGATTCAGTTGTTTCCAATATAAAAAAGCTTAGGAATAAATGTATAGATTATAGGTAGTCACATATACAAGTCAGTGAAATAAGATAATTTGTTTTGTTTTTTTGTTTTTTATTATATTTACCTTATTTTATATGCATATATGTACATATGTAACAATTTAAAGTATGGACACCGAGAGAGAGAGAGAGAGAGAGAGAGAGAGAAACAGAGAAAGTGAGAGATTTTATTATAGATTAATTATACATGTAATATAAAGTAATTATTTAAAAATATTATACTTTTTTAAATAAAACTCTCGCAAGCTGGACGATTCAAAAGGTTATTTTCAATTCCACGCTATATCACACTCTCCGCCAAATTCTGGATATATTTCTCTTCATTAGTCACTCAAGCGCAAGTAAATGCTACTTAAAATAAAAAAAATGTGTAAAAATATTATGATGTTGCTTAGTAATAAATGAAAATATACTATTAAGTTGATTTTATAAATAAAAATACATACATTTATGAGTAACTAGTTCTTATCGGCGGATTCACCCGCGTAGTCTTATGAATAACTAAGAATTGAATATGAGTCATGATCACTTTTAAGAACCCTAGATAAATAACCGCATGCACAGTGGGTTACATTAAAACGATATTTTTAGCTTCACGTTGTATACCATATTATCTGGTAGGGTATTAAAAGAAATATAATAATAAATAAAAAAAAAATAAAAAAAGTATTTTTATTGACAACATTCATAATTATACATTTTATGGGCTACTAACTCCTAAATAAGTAAGAACTGTGTTTTAGAAGCTAGTGACTTCCCTGTTTTAAACATAAGCTTTTAATAATAAATAGTTCCTTTCCCAAAATTCCGTCCAATTATCGAAACTTTTAGTTTTTTTTTGTTGAGTCGCGGAACTCAACTTCGAGTTTGATCTTGAAATAGTTGAAATAGTTTGAGTTCGAAATGAAAATAGTTCATAATCCGTTTAGATGATTGCCAAAGTAATCTTCCTCTACATACATAAGTTCAAGAGCACTTACTGAAAATCCTTTAAAGAATTGTCCTCTGAAAATGGGTTCTAACACTTTTGGCTCGCAACCAACTGATCGTATCGAGGGGTCAAGATAAGGTGGCGACAATAAAAGTGTTAAAAGATAGTAGCGTTCTAACATTAGTAAGGGCAATATTTTATCAGTGGACGATGTAAATGTTTCGCTTTTTTCTATTGGTAGATTTGTATTCTTAGTTTTTTTGTTAAATTCTTGTCCTTTTTGATAGTAGATCGAGATTTTTTTTGTATAAGTTCTATTAAATAAAAAAAGTTTAATTTAGGACCTGTCGTGGCACAGGGACACGAGCGTGTGACTGTAAACACGATGGGTTGTGGGTTCGATTCCAACTCGAGGAAATGAAATATTAAATATTTTAATTTTCTCGCTCTGGTAACGTATCCCACACACAGCAGGGTAGGCAGAGAAAAAATATGAAAGTTTAACCCAAAACAATGGTTTTAAAAAATTGTCTGTTTCTCTGTTTGTTTGTGCGCTTGTTCACGCTTATCTCAGAATCAACCTTACCGATTTAAATGCAGTTTTCACTATTGGATGCTGACTGCTTGGCCGATTAAAATATAGAGTTTGTTTGATTTCAATCAATTGCCCGCTACTTTAAGTTGGGCCACTAAACACGCAATGTTCAGCGGTACATGAGGAACTGTATCTAAGCAATAGGTTCCTTTACTATATACCCTACCCTACTATGCGTCAAATCCTTAAATTTCTTAAGGTCGATCTTAATATAGGTTATATAAGGTTATTTCAATATAAAAAAAAACTTTAGATAACTTCTCATACTCTTTTGAGAATATAATATTCTCAAAGAAACAAGAAAAGAATCTCACGGGAAAATTTAAAAGAATCTCTTGAAATTAAGAAACTCGAGTTGTATATCCCTAAGACTATTGAAAGTAATGCAACTCTTGAAATAGAAAAGATATATCACAACAAATGTGATATGTAATTAGGGATTCGATTTCAACTGAGATGAATATAAAATATCGCATATTCGCAATGTCTTTGATTTTTCAAAGCGAAAACTTCCATATAAAGCGACTTAGGACTATTCGGAATGGTATTTTTTTATTTAAATACTGACTAATACTACAGACATTCGGTCCGTACTATTGCGGGAAAAATTACGTTTGCCCTCCGCGCGTACTTTACGACTTACGTGTGGAGAACAGAGTATAATGACCATATTTGGTTGTCTTTGAATACACCGAGATATGAGGAATACAACGCCAAATATGAACAGATATAGATGGAACCATTAGTAAAGATTTCAATAGCAGCTATTTTCTTAAGGATCTCAAACGAATAATAATAATAATAATTTTTCCTATTGGTTTTCCTATGTAAATATTTTGTCTTGTTCCTGATCAATAGATTTTTGTCTAACACCAGTCTAATACTGTCAGTATCTTATTTTTCTGAGGACATCCGGTAATAAAGACAGTTTTGGTTTCCTTATATCGTATTGACGATCGACGAATAAATATAAAAAATAAAGAAAGATACTATTTTATGGTAGATCTTGTCTTGTATGATTTAAGTAGGGAATGATAGGTAAGTAGTACCGTTTTATGGAATTCACTGACTGCCTAAACTTAACACAAAACACTTCGTTTCTCTCTTCTAATTTCTCCTGAAATTATTTATGTGGTGAGTAGTGAAGCTCTACGCCGTACTTTATAGGGCCTCGAGGTCAAAGCGGGAAATTTTTGAAAATGTAAACAAAATATTTTTATAATTAGCATACCGTATGGTACTTTCTTACAGCGCAATTCTGTACCATGACTAAATTATGACTGTGTAACATGGGATAATTAATATCTTTGTTATCTAAAATTATATATGGATTACATTACATAGTGCTTCCAACAAAATGGCTCTTCCCCAAATATGAGTAAAGGTGAAGGCTTTAGCTTAAACGATCTTTATATTTTTTAACAGCTTCACACTGTATCCCGCATATGGAAGGATAGGTAGAGGAAACCTTGGAACTTAGTGTTAAAATACTCCGTCTCAATAAGATACTTTTTGCCGAATTTTCGAGGCATCATTGCGTAGTGGGACTTTACTCGTGACTTTTTTTTTTTATGGAAAAGACACGGCAAACGAGCGTGCGGGTCACCTAATGGTAA
>DWAP01001143.1:0-16871 GCA_018230625.1 Heliconius eleuchia
TCGAATTTAGAATAATTTTATGATAGCAAAATCTTTTGTTTCTTGTTTAGTATAATCAAATAATCTTTTTTTTATCTATAACTTTAATTCATCGCCGTCTGTACATGTAAGATGTAATATGAGAAATTATTATTATTCTTGCGGGCATTTATTATAGTAGAACTCAGAACAATGATTTTTTTTTACTGTTTCTCCGTTTGTCTGTGTGTTTGTTCACGCTAATTTGAGAAACGGCTTAACCGATTTAAATGCAGTTTTCTTTGTATTTTGGCTCCCCTTAACATTAAGCTCTTGTTGTTCTTTATAAATAAAAAAACTTATATTAATATAAAGAATTGCATGCGACAATATTGCTACAAAATAAATATTTTATTGTATTGGCCGAAACTTTAGCTATCAATGTATGGACTAAATCAAATTATTGCCTTTAAAACGATAATATTATTTACTAGACAATGGAAATAATTCATATGAAAAAAAAAATTATGGTTAGTTAGCGGACGGAACCGCGAGCTCGTAAAATATTTTTTAGCATTAAATAAATTTATAACTTTAGAAACTTGTCTTTTTCTCATTTTAAATTAAGAATAATTTTTTAACTAGTACATTCATTCATTCATTTAAATTTTAAATTCTTAACTTTTTATAAGTATAAAAACGACGTATTTGTATTGAGTATGAAGAGATGCTTCGTGTGACTAGTTCAAAAAATATTTAATGTAATTGTGTAACAAAAATCTTATTTATTTTTAATCACTTTTTTTAAGTGTCTACGCTGTATGAATGGTTACAGCTCTCATTCCATATGCATCTATTTAATGGGCATGAAATTTTATATATTTTTTTATAAGCTTCATACTGTATCCCGCTTGTAGCAGGGAGAGAGCCTAGTGTTAAGACACTCCGCTCCGCACAGTGAATGAAAATAAATTAAATATTTAATTTCCTCAAGTGGGAATCAATCCCACAAGATAGACTTTTATAAATATACAAGGAAAAAAACCAAAAACTAAAACTTATTGATATCAAAACAGCTTCACGCTGTATCCCGGTATGCAGGGTATGCAGAGGGAACCTAGTGTTAAGGTACACTCCGTTCCTCACTTTCCGCCGGATTCAGGAGGTATTGCGTGTTAAGTGGCGGAACGCAACGCCGCGCTTTGCCCCGACACCAGAGCAAAGAAATGGAAATATAAATTTAAATTATTATTTCATCTCCTCGAGTAGGGACCGAACCCACAACCAGTCGATTTTGCAGTCACACTTTGTGCCTCTGCGTCCCGACTAGCCTCTGTCTTTCACGATTTTTTATTAAAATAATATGTAAGTATTAGATAAAATATATCGTTTGGCTATAATATAAAAAATAATTTAAAGCGAGCGAAGTAGCATTTGAGTCTCTAGTAGTGTGTATGTGCCTATAAAATAAATGTATTTTTTGATTTAAGAATATAAAAATATATATGGATCTAGCAGTATTTTAAATAATGCAGCTAAGGAGAATCTCTTCCAATATATATTAATATTTTTAATATAAGTCATCTAATTTTAATTTGTTTATATATTAAAACAAAAATCAATATGAAAAGCTTTTTACAACCCTCGCGTAAGCATCCGAGACTAATTCAATAACCATCCCCAGTACCGGACCAGCAGCATACGTCAAAAATTGTTTGTGTCGGCAGAAACTTAATAGATAAATTAAATTTGGCTTAATTTATTCAATTTGGTGCAATTGCGACGGAACGGAGAGACAATGGCAGCGAGGCGAGGGCGGGGCCACGGCCGTCCCGCCCGTTTGCGCTCACCTGTAAACGCATTAACATAGACTTTATTCAAATCCGTTGTATTCACTTCGTTTGTGTCTACCTACATATACTAGTATATATGCGATGTTATCGATTGATTGAAGGTTTTGGTAGGTTCAATCTGCTATTATAGTTACTGGTTCTAAATAGTTTATTCATAATAAATTCAGCTTCACGCTTCGGTCTTAAAATAACTTTAAAATATAATAATGATGCTTTTAAAATAAATAAAACAAGTTAATTCAATATTATCATATATTTTTTCTTCTATGGTAAAAAAAAAACAAAATGTTTTGCGAATTTTGATAGCCTTACTGTCATTTTGCAAAATTATTATTCATCGGAAAAATATTTTACGTCTAAAAATTAAAAAAATTGTTTAATTTAATTAAAATAAAACAAAAGTAATTTAAAAAAAATCATAACAACACGTTAGTACTAGTAAAAGAGTCGTTGAAATTTTCCCTCGGTCGTTTAAGGAACGTGATATTTATTGCATTTTGAGAGGAACCGCTCGAGTGGCGTCCCCGAGGAGCGATCGGTCGGCAAACAGTGATCCGTCGCGGAATCACTGCGATCGTATTTGTTTCTTATTGAAGCTCTTAGGAAAATAAACTTTGGTTATTGCTTTTTCCCCAGCCTTCTTTCATATGTAGAAAACTTTCTATGTATGTTGTTTTTTTTTAAAGATGGTTTTGTGTAATAATATAAATGAGATATTTTTTCCAAACGGTTGTAGCTTCTAAAACTTAAAATTATAGCAATTGTAATTAAAAAGTAAAACAAGTAAAATAAAAAATAGTTAAGATTCGTATACAATCGCCACTGCATTGTCACCTAAACTAGATTATTGCTTTCATTTCGTTTTTATCTGTTAAAAATGCTATGGTATTTTTTTTATTTATAAAATCGTATGCTAGAACTACTTGAAAAGTGATAAACAATTTTAATAATATCTTTTTATGTTTAATGATGAATATTAAAGAGGGTGTAACAATTCAATAAACTCCTTCTAACATTCGCTTGAGTTCACAATTTTCTATATTAAATCTGCACACCGTTTCGGAGTGGGTGAGTTGCTATGATACCTCAGAGAAGTTAATAAGTCATAAATAGAAGCCAGAGAGAGATGGCTTGATAGGTGCACCAGTATGTGGGACAGAGAGGGAAGCAACCCCCAGGTATAGGTGGTGGACTGGTGAGAGGCAATCGAGCAGAAAAAGGTGATTTTGCATAACTTCAACGCTGCGTCTATAGAGATTAATGAAATATTTAAGTTTTATCTGTACTAACTTTATTTATTTTAATATATCAATAATGAACGGAGAATAGTGTCACGTCACTAAGTTACAATTTCTGGTCAAAATTTCAGTTAAAGTGAAACGAACTTACTGAAACTGGAGTTATGATAGTAGTATGTATTTCATGAATATCACTGTCAAATCAATTTATAAAATTGATTTGACAGTTAATTTATAAAATAGATTTGATAGTTCAATATAATTATTTGTAACTTATTTATTAAAAAGATGTGGTGTATAAATGTAAAGCACAACTTATAACGTGTACTATAGTGAATAGAAGAAAATAAATGTTTACAATATTTGAGTCTTCGAGAGTCCGTTGCAACTAGCCTATTAACGCATTAGGCACGTTTCTCTCCGACGGGATTTTCTGCGCGATTGATGACATTCACTGTTCAAGAATATACTAGAAAGTATTACTATATTACATATTTTATTCTGTATGTATATACTCGTATATAAAAACAGTTTAACTAGTTTAGTACTTAATTATCACTTGATACACGATTCAATTTTTCATTAAAATAAAATTAAATACTGGTACATTTCTGGATAGATGGAGAGATATATCCATTTTTTACAAAGAAGTGAAGACATATATTGTGTATCCTTCCTTTATAGAGAGTTAAGATAATAAAGATTGAACTAAAAATAATAAATATAAATCAAAATAAAATAAATAATATGTACATGTATATATTTTGAAGTTTTTATTTGAAGCTTAGTGGGAAACAGAAAAGTGGCTTTTATACCACGATCTTTTCTCTAATATATGCAATATCAATTTAAAAGATTTGAAGTCGATGAAGATATTAGGTTAATAGCCTCTACTTTCTTTGATTACATATGCAATCTTTTGTAGAAATGCGTCGTTGTTCAGTGTTTACTTTTGTATTGTAATATACGAGTGATTGCAGGCCTGTACTTAATCCCATAAGATCAAAGAAACGATAGAGTAATTTAGTATGATTTAATATGAAGTAATTAAATTATTTTATTGATATGTGCACTGTCCACAACAGCAGCACACAATCTTGGAAGAAGGGATCGTGTTATCTATCTCGATGTTCCGAGGTTTTTACTAACGCTGTTTCCATATTAATATATGAACAGCTTGTTTTGGGTGTCCGTTGACTTATTCAAAAAAAGGTTAAATGTCATAAATATAATGAATGATGATGAGGCCAGTCGTGGCGCATGGGCACAGAGTGTGACTGTAAAATCGACTGGTTGTGGGTTCGTTCCTCACTCGAGGAGATAAAATATTTACTTACATTTATATTTTCATTTCTTCGCTCTGGTTTTGAGGTAAAGCGCGGCGTTGATTTCCGACACTCAACATGTGTTTAAAATATACCTTCGGTACTAAATTAATATATTTTCCTGGTTAAAAGTATTTAACTTACTTTGTTGACGAATAACCTATCGTGATACAGTATTGAGATTTAGAACCATGTTCAAGTAAAGCTGCATCACCCCTTGGCTTGTAAAGTGGTAACGCTAAAAGCCGATAAGCGCTGAGAATGCTTTTTGAAAGTAGTCGATCGCTGTTAAGTGCTCGCCGGCTCGCTCTTAAAGCAAAAGGATACTTAAATATCTTGAAATGTATGGAGAAAATGTAAACTTACTTATTATGTTAAACTTAAATGCTGGTTTTAATTTGTAAAGAAAAACTCATTTTGATTTGTTTAATTGAATTGATCTTCTAGGTAAACTCATATTTATTTTGTTTCAAATCATTTTTGTTCCTTTTAATTACTGGCCATGTGTAGTAGGTAGGTAGTAGTTGCTAATTTGTTTATTGCCTACATGTGTAGTTAGTGTTCTTACAGTGATTTAAAAATATGTATTAGTTTTAATATCTAGTATTTAATATTAAAAAAAAACCAATAATGGACTGACTTAGGAGACAGTGTATAGAATACTACTGAATAGACATTTAAAATTTGGCAGGTATGTTAGGAAGTGTGAGGAAACACTAGGAAAGGATTCCTCTAAATTCCTTTAAGGACGGGAAAAGAAGGATTTTTATTTCACGTCTTAACATTCAAATAACAAACAAAGTTAAGTCAAAAGTAAGCGTCAGGCTATTATACAATAAATATCCTAATCACATAAATGACCTAATATTATAGTCGTATAATGTAAACAAATAATATAGATAAGAAATATATGTAGATGTAATAATTGATGTTTATCTACCAATTCAGGATATTTAATCTGGATTGTCACTTTGTGTCCTTTATACGTATAAATAAAGAAAAAAAACAACAATTATCATAAAATGTTAAAATAAATATATTTTTCCATTTATTAAAGTATAGACAAACTAGCTTTTCCTGCAGCCTCCGTGGTAAAATGGAAATACTGTGTGATACGGGCACTTAAGCCCGAGGTAACTATGACTGCAGACTGCTTACATCGAAACGATTAATACGATGTAATATAGCATATTGCATTCCTCGTTAAATAGACTATACAACACAAAAAAAATCAATTGTGTTCACCTAGTTCCTGAGATAGCGTGTTCAACCTAATTACATACAAAAAGTACAAAACGTATTTAAATGAAACTTTACAGTAATATAGCTTATACATCAGGATACCACATAGACTAAATGCATACATGTATAGTTTTTGTATAATTTGGTTGTAAAATGACATACAAAAGATTTGAGCGGGCGAAGCCGCACTTGGGTCACTTGTATTCCTATAAATTACAATAGACTAAGTACATTGTTGTGGGGTTTTTTAAATTGTCACTACTATTAAAATATATTTTTAATATATGTACAATTATATATTCAACTTAAAACGTTTGCGCCAACAAATTCACGAAGTAAGCGTTTAACTAGATTGCGTTTTACCCCCCGCTGACGTTTCAACTCATAAAAGAATGCATTAATCAGAGTTAGAGAGGGTTGCCGCATTTGTCAAGCAGAGTTAGTCTAGATGTTTGATGATTATTGTGATGTACATTAGATGGAAAGTATGGCATCATTTAAATGTTGAGCGTTAAGTTTTTATGATAATGGTTATATTATTCATACAGCCAGCCGTGGTGCAGCGCGACAGGTTGTGGGTTCGATGTCTACTTGGGGAAGCTCTAAGAGGTCTGGTAACGAAGCAAAGCGTGGCATTCAACGCCACGTTCCGTTACTCAATATGCAATGCCTCCAAATAATTCAGTGTAAAATGGGGAAAGGAAGTATCTTAATGGCATCGGAGTGTCTTAGCACTAGGTTCTCTGCCTATGCTGCTATGTGTGGGATACAGCGTGAAGCTAAATAAAATTTATTCGTAATATACTTTGCAAAAAAAACATTTAAATCGCCTTATAATTTAATCATCTTATTACCTAAATTAAACACAATACTAAATGATCTTAATTAGAATATATTTCCCGAAACCTTCCCAACATAGTTTCCTGTGTCGTTGGTAAACATCTGTATTTTTTTGAAATATATCCTTATATTTATACTTTTTTATAGATTTTTTTGTATTTATACCATTGTTATTTAAATAATTTTATTATGATAAAACTATTATGTTATCTTTCAAATTTTTAGCTCCAAACTATATTTCACATATAACAGAGTACACATAGGGCCAAGCTAACGCTCTGTCTGTCTGTCTGCTGTCTTAATAGACAATGCTTTCCTCACTTTGCAAAAAAAATATTTAAAGTCGCGTTTTATCTTGTTACCAAAGATTTGCCAATCGCACTAAATAATCCAGCTTAATATAAAATGTATATATTATTAGTGATATACATGTTTACATGTGATAATTATTTTTGCTCAAGATTAACATAGATATGCACAAGGATGTTTATGTCCATGTCATTCTGAAGGCAACAATTGACAAAGGTATAACTCCTCTTCCCTTGGGTAAAGTGAACTGGCTTAGTCGTATAGTACTTACTTCTTCTGATCACACGAGATTGTAGAAGAACAAGAAACTGTATAGTAGACTGCATCTTGCTAATGGTGAGTATATGCATAAACACATTCAAGTAGTCAAGATAATACTTGCCAACACCAGCAATTTGTTCTTCAAAATGGCCTTGTGGATTCGGAGGAATTCTACTAAAGGACCCCAGACCCCACGTCTGTTCTTGAAAATAGCTGCACTCTGCTCTATTGGGATCGGTATATTATTATCGACAGGTATATAGTTGCCAATAGACCTGATAAACTACTAGTGGCGAGTGTAAACCGAATGGTGCGCCGCGCAGTGATTATTGCACTATCAATACAATACACTTTTATCCTCATGACTGCCGAAAAAAAGGAAACTAAAAATTTCGATTTAGCCCACGAGATAATAGCCATGTGGGATGTCAATGTGACTATCATTGTATCGATAATGGTTTCGATTAATAGATTAATAGTGAAAAGCCTCGTTCACTATCTAAAATTCAATCTCTTAATATTGATCGAGACTTAGCTGTTCTACCAAGAACCGAATTCAGAAGGAAATTTCTCTCTCTGGAGGCCTAGCCACTGGCAGAAGAATAATTAGCTCGAAGAAAAGATACTCTTTCAAGTGTATTTTTTATATTTAATTTAATTTAATAAATATATAATAATCATGTATTTCTTCGATCTAATTGCTTCAAGAAAAGGATAGTACGGCCGTGCCGCTTTTTTCTGGACTTGGAACTGCCGTGCCGTCAGAATTTACTAAAGTTAATTTAGCTAACAAATTTAAACTTTTATATAAAATCTAAATTTGCTTAATTTTAAGTATTTAAAGAAAATTTTAAATAATAAACATAACAATACTAAGTATGCAAATTACTGCTTGAATTAAATTTATCTGCGTGAATATTCTAACTGAAAATTCTTATTCCTTGAAGAAAGTCTCTACAGATTTAAAAGTATATTTTTTTACTATCCTCCTATAAATTTGACAGGACTGGATGTGGAGATTGTAGAACATTTAGTTCAATTCCAAATTTAAATCCTAATGTTTTTTTTCATCGTTAATGTGTTAATATCATTTTAAACTATGTAAAAGAAAAATGATTTTATGAAAACATTATTCATATCGGGAAAATACATTCATTAAAGGAAAATTTAATACCGTTATAGATAAAATATTATACAGATTTGCGTTCGGTGGACCGGGGAAACTTCATTTGTGAAATCCTTTAGCCGTGAAATGAACTCGGGCCGATGTCGATATTATAGCGAAGTCAGCAAACGTAAAGGCGGGGGTAAATGTTCTCTCTTCAGCATAAATTTGATCTCTTTTAAATTACCATTTTAACTTATACTTTTTTATGTTGATAATTTTATAACAGTTGAATATACAATTACCTGACGGCGTTTATAGAAGCTTTAATTTCTTTTTAATTTTGCGATTGTTATTAAAGTGGATAAGTTTATTTATTTATAAGTACAAACGTATGTATAGTTATATGATATTAAAATATTTAAATTGAAACCTATGTATTACTCTGATGTATAAGGTATATTGCTGCAAAGTTTCATTAAAATACGTTCCGTTGATTTTACGTGAAAGTGGAACAAAAATCTATCCTCATAAAGTTTAATATTTATAATATTAGTGTCAATAAAAACACACACTACTTATAATAAAGTAAAAATAATGAAAACTAATAAATAAAAGGCGTCCTTAAATAGATTTGAATATTTAATTACCTAATAAATAGGTATAAGGTAACATGGTAAAATCGGGATAGCTATTTGTTACTTCATAGTTTTAATAATATTAATTTTATATAAATATTTTTTACGAATATCTCGCTAATTTTTTATATTGAATTATGCTTGTTTCCTCTTTGACTCTTTGACTTTGACAATTACAGATGTTGCAGAATTTAACTTTCCGTGGAACGCTTTTTTTGGGGATAGACGTCTACGTATAGTGATAACTATCCATATGAAAAAGGAGAGATGGTTTACTTTTGACTAATTATGATTTTCTTTATCATAATAATCATGTAGGTTTTAACTAAAATAATGTTTATTTTCTTAATTTGTGTAGCCTTGTTATTTAATAATAGATTATTTCTTGGTTTTATAAAATCCTCGTTTTTCTATTGTTAGTTAGTTTATTTTTTCTTGTCTAACATAGTTTTTATTGGTCTTACCATTCTTTTAACTATTTCTTCCTTTTAATAGTATGTGTGTGTGTGTGTTCAAAGGACATCGATCGTGCTCCCATTATGACGCAATTTTAAACTTTATTTCTGATCAAAATAAGAACTCCGCTAAGTTTCTTCTTTATTCTAAAATTAAATGCGATCTACACTCAGGTAATAGTAATAAAATGTTTATTTACCCTTAAAAAAATAAATTATCCACTGATAGATTATTACTAGCCATGAATGAAAATTACCAATATTTATACACGTCGATTTCTTGTTCGTGTAAATTATTGGACCCAATGGTAAGCGGTTTTCAAATTCCAGTTTCTTTTACATCCTCCAGTTTATATGGTCCCAAAAAAAGGCTCACTGGTTAATAGTTCGATTAGAACCGGTTATCCAGGCTCAGGACAGTCACAAGGGATGTGCCTGCGTGCTAAATTCTAACTGTGTTAACGTCCATAAAGAAGTCATAGTTTTGTGGAGTTACTTCTGCGTTTATAAATTTAGAGTTTTATCTGACCACATTTATTTTGCAATTCCTGTGATGCAGAGAGGAGCACTCTGCCAGAGAGTGAAGCCATGGATTAAACATTCAATATTTACTAATTTAATTATATAATCAGCTTATAAAGTAGTTTTATCTTTAGGCAGTCTATTGTAACTGTCATTGTTTCTATTTGTAATTAAATTTTGCAAGTGACATTGACAATTTACAAATCCACTCTTAATTTTGGTTGTTGGCACGCTCGAATCGCCATAAATGAAGAACTGAACTGAACTGAACTGAATTTTGGTTGTTCAAAAATTTATAATAATTCTTTAAGCTTCCAAGACAATGGAATCAAACGTAATTAATGTTAGTCCAATACGAAACTTGAAAGATATAAGTTGTAGAATAAATATACTATGCAATAAAAACACCACTTGAACATTGTTACCAATAGGCGTGGGTTCATATCTCGTTACGTTCAAATATTGATGGTTTTTAAAAAGTATATATTATAAACACTAAGTTATACGCCGATACGATATGGCAGACAAAAACCTGTTTTGGGTTTTATTCAAAAACACTTGTAATAGGATTATAATATCAGATATCTTTTGTTTAATAATTTTAAAGTTACACAAAAAAAAAAAGATGAAATTGACTAATTTCATACCAAAATGACTTTTTAAGTTTAAAAAATATCGAAAACAGTTTTTAATGTAAACATTACAGTAAAATCTATTTATAGATTCTCTTAAATAAATTTTAAAATTGCTCGAATGCTTTTGTTTGTTAGAAGCTTAATGGATGCCAAATTCAAATGAATTTATATAGTTTTTAATCTGTTGACTAATTTGAGTAAGTGCGACTATTATTATTTAAAAAAAGTTATTCATCAAGTATCATCATCGTCATTTATAAAAAATGGCATTAATTTTAAGTGATAGGCTCGTTGGTATTCTACCAAATAATTAACGATATAAACTTTTTTAATTTTCTGAATCACTCACGGCCACTCATTATTATTCTCCAAACCAGTAACGTTTATAACTTTAGTGTCAAATTTAAACCTATATGTATTAAGAATCAGGAAATTTATAATCATATTTTTGCATATTTTCATTTTTATCGAAGTAAAAGCAGAGTGTTCATTTCATTATAAAATTAATGTGACAAACACTTTTTGGTTTTTGTCAATAACTGGGGGTTAAAATTTTTATTTAATGCTATCCTTCTATAACACGCACAGAGCAAAAAGGCAAATTTGAAGCTTAAAACAGTTTTTTTTATTCTTTGGTGTATAGTAAAATTATGAATTTGAAGAGTAAAAATGCCAATGTGAAGGGAAAAGTACGAATTTGAAGTTTAAGCCACACACACTTATACATTTGCTAATGACATATTGTATGTATATATTTTCTTTCATAGTTTTCGATTTTTTTATAGTAACGAAAAATATTTCGTGGTATTTGTCTGCATAATAACTATTCTCATATTATCAATTAACAAAACATTGATACCTGCTTATGACGTACAATTATAAGTATTAATAAAAATTTTATATTTAATTATGCAAACTATGAAAGTTTGCATTATAGTTATGAAAATTTTTGAAAATAATTTGAATTTTATTTTAACTATTTTGCAAGCCGTTTTTATATAACTCATTAGAAATAGGTTTCTTTTGCATGAAGTATTGCATATATTTTATTATGTTGTAGTTTAATTTAAAGTAATCTTGTGGTAATTTCTGATATATTAAATATTTTATAATTATTAAAATAAAATTTAAGTAATACCACTGAACCAATTTTTTGGTAAAGTATTTTCAGATAAAGTAATAACAATTAAAGGCTTTTAATAATAAAGTAAATATAATTAAATTAAATTTTGTCCACAATCTAAATCAGAAATCTCAGTTATGTGCCAGCTATAAACATTAAGCCTGCGCTCCTCGCAAATTATTATCACAGAGGAAACACTGTTGGGTCGATATCAACTCTATGTACTTTTGGACCTCCTGAAAATTTTCTGAAATGTTACAAATCTCCGCCCCTTTACAGCTAAGGCTTCTCTATTGGTGGATGTTCGCGTAGCTCCGTAGAAATATCGACCAATGACGGTAGGGGCTACGCGCAGCCGTAGCGTTTCCGTAGAGCGGTGCGGGGCGCTACACGATCGACAGACGCTGCTACGGACCTGCTACGCCTAGGAACAGAAAAAATGTGAGTAAAATACTTATTTATTAATCTACAACATAATCATACATTTTATGAATATAAGCTTATCTTCATACTGTATGGAGAAGTGCGTATGAAGGTGTATTTAAATGAAAAATATAGATATAGATGTGTATAGATATATGTATATACACTCACATATATCATTGATGATATGTTACGTAACTTTGGTTCAGTAGGATTTAATATTGTACTTTGATTTCTTTCGCAAGTGTTATTGACATTTGTTACGTAATCTTTTTTTTCACTTAACGTCAAATGAAGAATAATTATTGTTGAATTTTTTTAATTATTTAGTATCTAGTCATTTCTTTATTTTATTGTATTCAATTATATTTTTTTGCTTTTGAAAAAAATGTTAATAACTAGATTAGATATATTTAGTAAGGCCAATCATCCTCTTGAAAATACAGACATGGCGCAGGGGCACTGGCATGTAACTGTTAGTGCGACAGGTTGTGGGTACGCTTCCTCCTAGGAGAAATGAAACTTATACTTTCATTTGTTCGCTCTGGAGTCGAGCTTAAACGCGGCGTTGAGCTTCGCTTTTTAACCCGCAATGCCTTTAGAATTCGGTAGAAGGTGGAGTGTGGAGTGTCTTAACACTAGGCTCCTTGTGCCTACCCTGCTACAACGGGGCCACCATATCCTCATAATATATAGATGTTGTTAAGTTATATAACATTATTCATCTTTTATTCAAATGTCAATAATAATTATTCATTGAAAACGGGCATATTGTAAATCGTTCCTTAAATTGATACTTTGGTAACAAGACAAAATATGGCATCGTGTTACGTCAGTCAAATAAAGTAGGCAAAAGAATATCTTAACACTAGGTTCCATCTACTTATCCAGTTACATGCGTAATACAACATAATATTAATAAATATATATTAGAAATTTCATATCAAACATAGAAGGATCTTATAGTAAATTTTATTAATGCATTGTTTTATTTCTACAGGTGTTAGCAAAGTATAAGTGTGGGTACATGAAGAATATCGGGCTCCCACAATGCAGGGGCTACAGGCAGCGAAAGAGAAGGCCTCTGGCCTTTTTGCTAACAAACCCCTTCTGCTCAAGTAAGTGATTTTGTCCATCATATGTATGTATAGCCCAGCCTTGGCGCAGTGGTGTGACTATAAATGCGACAGTTTGTGGTTTTGATTAGCACTCGTGGAAAATCAATATTTTATATTTTCTATTCTTCGCTCTGGTATCTGGCTTTGGTAGATTAAAGCGCGGCGTAAACCACTCAACAAATAATGCTTCCAGAATTTGGCGGAAAGTGAGGAGTGGAATGTCTTAACCCTAGGGCCCCTCTGCATACTCTGATACAGCGTGATGTTGAAATAAAATGTATATTTATGTAAATGTTTTTCACTGGACAAATGGAAGTAATTTCAGCATAGAGAATACAATAAAAAAATCAGAAGGTTCTCATGGAATATATAAATACTAGAAACAGGTTTTTTTTTATCAATTTTAGTCATCATCATCATCTAAAAGAGAATATGGATTCACTTTGCGATGAGTTACATTTGCACAAAACATATAATATCTTAACAATAGGTAGGCATAGCGTTACGGAGCTATATATCTATTTTAGCTTAGGCTCATTATTATATATTAATATTAATCCAAAAAGAGTTGGAATTTGGTTTTTATCTAAGGTAAGTACCGAACAATTTTGTATCAATTGTATGATATTAAAATGATTTCATTTATTATAACTTTGGACAATTGCACCAAAATAAAAGTATGTTTATAAACCGGAACAGGACACATTCCGTTCTGTTCCGGTTTTATGACTATTGCGTTCGGAACTTACCAGTTGAGCAGAAATCACTTGGTCAGTGACATATTGTATGTAGAAATTGGTTGCCATCAACATAGGCCACAGCAAATTTTATTATTCAATATTTTTTTTTTCGACACATTTGAAAATATAGAAAAAATAAGCATAAAAGGAAATACAGTTAGCAATGCAGCCGGCCTTTTTTCCTGTTATAAGAAATTAGATATATTAAAATCTGAAAACTGAAAGTGAAAGTTCCATATTTTTTAAACTACCATATTTATTTCAATTACTTTTTGTGTACTTACTATAAAGTTATATTAAAATACAACAGCAATACAAAAAGAAGGAAGAAAACTAAAGCGACTTCGTTAGACGATCGTCAATAATATTGACAGCAGATAATACTCGTTGCAATAGAAATAAAATAAGGGCGAAATCACGAACATGCCTTTCGCGAATACTTTGCAGAATAGGGTCATCACACGGTATTTGTAGCGTTCTATATTTTATGGGATTACAGTAACAATAAATTTTATGTTATAATAATTGATTTAATTTGGCAAGTTATTTGTATTAGAAATAACATGAAGGTAGTTAATGTTAAAAATGTTATATGAACAGACTTACAATGCATATATGTATTTATGTATGTACATACAAAAATTTTATTAATAATATTTTTGGCAAGCTAATTATTAGAATTATTAAACGATTTTTATTAGTATAATGGTACCTAATATCTTGTTTATCCGTAAAACAATATCTATAGACAGCCAATCGCCTTATTTGCTACCAAATCGTATTTTGAAATTTTAAAATATTTTATTGTTTGAAGTTGCTACAATTAGACATTAAAAACTTACAACAGAAGTTACGTTATATCAATTTCTATATATAACTAGATAATATTTAAGTAAATAATCAAAATTATATGAAAAAGCAAATCGATATCTAACTTCATAGCAACCAAAGCAGATAAGTACAATCGTCTTAGGCCTAGCAGCAAATGGAGTGAACGCACCAGTAATGCGATTATTTATATCGCAGCCCTGGCCGCGGGCGCCGCGCGACTGCTTCACGTTGATAACAAATAGATAGATCCGGATTTGTGTCGTCATGCGAACCGCTCGTTGTTTTGTGTTTTATAGATATACTTCGTGTGTGTTTGTATGGGCTACAATAGAATATAAAATAATGAGATCGTAGTAGTGAACCTACTTTTTGAGATATATTTTTTGTTTAGAGTATTCAATAAAAAAATACAAGTACTTATCATTATTGAAAGATATTCTCTTAATTTGGTTTTTAAACTACAACAGTCACAACTCTTAACAATAAAATTGAAAGAACGCAAATTATTTTTTTGCATAAATATCTATGAATGTAGTTGAGCTCTTCAGATATTTCATTTCGAGTATGCCAGTTGAGCAGAAATCTACGAAAAATGAGGTAAAATGCTACATGACGTTCAACACAATCCGTCATATGAATAAATCCGGATTGATGTCACGTAGTCCGTCTTCTTAACTTGTGAGGTTGACTGTAGTTTTTAATGATGTCATTTTTTAAATATTTTATTACAATATCTAAATATTTACAGACTACATCGACTAGATATTTTGTCAGTAAATAATATAAACAAAATTTACTCACGGAACGGAAATGTCTTAATAGGGACGAAGTGTAACAGTAGATTCTGAGGCTCCCTCTGCCTTCCCTGATGTGTGCGAAATACAACGTGAAGCTAAAAAAAAAAGAAAACAAAAAATATGTCTTACTGGATCTATACATTGTAATTGTTTATGAAGACTGAAGAACACCCGATGCAAGATCTTAGTAGACCAGCTAAACTATATAAATTAGGAAACACGATTTAGGATTTTTTAAATATTTTTAGAAAAGTTTAAGCATGGCGGGATTTTCGAGCAGTCTTTACCACCTATTCCGTGATATAGTTAATAATTTTGCTTTGTTTCATATATGTATTTACAATAGTTAGTAATTTATATTTATATTTGATAGTAAACAACGCTTGAGAGGTGGGCGTTAATAGCCGCGACACAGTGTTTCACTAATGCGGTTATTATCGTACTAATTGTTTCTTGTAGAACTATGGTAAATGTTTGAAATAAATAGATAAAATAAATAAAAATAGTTTAATATATATAGTATAATAACTTGCTTTGAAAAGAAAGTGGTAGAAGCAGTTGTAATTTAGAGTCAATTGTTTTTCGATACTATTATCTAATAAATAACTACATACTGGAATAAAGTAATGCGCACATCTTAGTTTAAATAAAAAATGAAATTTAAATTTACGTTGCACCATTCTGCTTTAGCACGTGTCTAACTGGTGTGATAATTATTAATTTTATTTATAACAATTTTAATATACTTAGGTTTTCATTATTATTAATATAAGATATTTTTTTCTGAAAAAAAAAAACTAATTATTTAAAAGGGTTTAAAATCTATTAGCTGCGTATAGTCTTCTCGACACTAAAATTAAGATCCTTCTTGTAGCAGAAATCCCTAACGTTTTAAGCTCTTCAATTGCGTAACGGGGTAAGGGTAGCCAGTTCATTATTTAGTCCGTTTAAATCACTAAGTCCTTAAAAGACATTAGTAGGCTTTGTAGCGTTATCGCAATACACAAAAGAGATTTTCAACGAGCTAAAAGGGGGAGCTACCCATCAATTATTAGATTTAAAATCGTATGATATACATACATATTACAAGTATAAGATGTATAATATCAAGGATTATGAAAAAAATTGTAATTACTGGCATTTGTTCGTGATATGTTAATTTAATAACATAATTTTCATGAGTGATACATAAAAATAGTAGGCATATAGGCGGTACTTGGCGGTAGTTTTAAAGAAATGAACGTTAAAATAAAAAACAACAAATTAGTTTTATTGAAAGATGTCTTCTTGTGTGCGATATTAGAGATTCGAGTTCTACTTATTATTATTTAAAATTGAACACATTATACATTTTAAATTTGTTATATATTTTAAATTGCTTATATTTTAAATTCAATTTCGACTGAGGCCAGTCGTGGCGCAGCGGCACGAAGTGTGATTGTAAAACCGACTGGTTGT
>DWAP01001144.1:0-16867 GCA_018230625.1 Heliconius eleuchia
CATTTTTTTGTATGAAGTGAACATTCTTCCCTTTGGGTATATGTGTTCTGTGCTTCTGCAGTCATAGTGTTATGACTTTTCTATTTATTAAGGTTATATTTATTATATTAGTATAATAAAGATTATATAATTATTTTGTAAAATGATTTATAAATGGTGGCACAGGTTTATTCGACGTCGAACAAAGCCAATACCTGGAGATGTAGCAGTTTTATGGAAACGACGACTTAGTTTCGCTTACGGTTTTTGCGCTTGGAATGCCTTTGGTATACTAGCTTATAATTTTTACCAAGGAAAAGCAGATTGGGCCCAATATTATGGTCTTAAAACAGAAGAAGAACAAACTATGTCTCCAGGTACGGTTTATATATAAACATACAAAGGGTTTGAACAAATTTTTACTTTTCAAAGTAATTATTTTAAATTGACGACAACTTATTAGTACAGCAATTGAAAAATAAAACGATTTTAAAATAATAAAAATATAATTATTATCTGATTCCTAAGTGTAATTTATAAAAAAAATAATCAATTACATATTTTTTCAGCTTCAGGCTTTTTAAGTGGATTCAAAATAGTATTCTAGTAAATATTATATTTACTGCATTTGGCTAATTTAAGAACACATATATTACAGGTCGTGCATGGGCAAAAACATTGGGCATTAAAGATGCAAAAGTTGTTAGGATTTCAGGATTTACAAAAGTGGACGAATACAATATAGTTGATGGTGAGGAGGTTAGAGACGAAAATAAGACTCAAATTGCAGAACAATTGAGCCAATAATTTGCTGAATAGTAAGAAATACATTTAATACACTAGATTTACATTTAAAATTACAATTTTTAAATACAATGTAATTTTAAATGTAAATCTAGTGTATTATATTATAAGGTTAATAAAAATAAATACATTATAAGTGATTTATTATTTATTATCTATATATAAACATTTTTCATATAAGATATATATCATATTGTTTATGTATAAAATATATGATTCTGAAGGCAAATTAAAAAACTGAAATGAAGATTATTAAAATATATAATGCAATTGTTCTTATTTTAATATTAAGGCACTTATTTTCAAATAAGGCATTCTTTTACATTTCCTTATGTACAATTAATCTTAAATAATAATGATCACAGTTCATTAAGGCAATTTTATATGACTTAATAATTTGAATGTGAATGGCATGACTTGGCATGTCTTCTTCTTTCAAGTTCTTGGAGTAAAGCAGATCTGAAAGAAAACTCTTGTTATTTGTGGCTAGAGTTTGGAAATAACATATAATCTTTCAAACAAGAATGAAATATTCATTGGTGAAGGAATAATGGAGGATTGGGTGGTCAATGCCCTTCATCTGTTAAAAACAAAAGTTTGATCCCAAAAAAAAATCACAAACATATCTCTAGATACAGATTTAAAATTTAATTATAACATCTTAAAAAGAAGAAAATATTTAACTTTACCTATATTGTTCATATTTCATCACAATAAGCTGTAATTCTTGCTTATAAAGCCTAGTTAACATGTCTGAGTAACAATCAAGCTCACTTAAGCGGAACATATTCCATCTCAGCTTATGGTCCAATTCTTGATCAGCTGGAATAGAGTTCGTTTTTTTAATATATTTCCAAGTTTTTATAAATTTATGTATACAATATTATGACATTATTACACTACTACTAAAAATAATTAAAGAAATATAACAGCTTGGATAATTTAAGAAACATTAATTAATAAATTTTAATAAATTACTGAATTAATTGACTTACCTTTTGAATAGACAATGAGCCAATGTGGTATTTCTTCCAATAAATAGGGAGGAACCAGGGTTGGTACTAAGGGGCTGACCAAGTAACACCCTCCAACTAAGCATGGATGTGCGTAAGTAGTTTGATGAGTAATTTCGCTGGAATCATTTATAAAAAATAAAACTACATTCATAATTACTTCAATGATTTTGAACTAAAATTATATTTTGAAAAATTATGTAATCATCCAAAATTATATAATTAACAATGAGAAATGAGCCATTTCCTACATGCTTAATAACTTGTCTCTAATGACCGACACCTTCTCTCTAACTTATTTTTTTGCATTTATTTGCTTTTATAACAAGAAAAAGTGCGTCGTTGAGTTTCGCCACTTCTTACTCATTATATCATGGAAACTGTGTGGAAAGTAGGAAACAAAAAGTCTTAACACTAGGTTCCTCTGAATACTCTGTTATATATTTCCAGACTAGAGCATGAAACGTATCATACTTAAAGTAATACACTCCATGGTGGGGTGTAGACACCCGGTGCCATGGTCGAGGCACACTCTCCAGTGGATGGGTCCAATGTGTGGTCTGCGTGTTGTGGTCCATGTAGTAGCGGCGGCCGCGTAGTGTCCTATCTGCCGACCAGCCCGGCGGCAACGGTAGTTCACATTCATCAGATCCTAATGTTTTATTAAACATGTTATAAACATTATACATATATTGCGGCTATTATGGTGCATTGGGACAGTGTCTGAGTGTAACCATGACGCTTGTGGTTTCCCACTTGGAGAATGAATTATTTTTATTTCCTTGTTTTGATAACAAGGCAAATGAGGCATTAAATTCCGTCACTCACTCAAAAATTGGCCCGAGAGTCAGTAACGAAGCTCCCTCTGCCTTCCCTCCTATATATGTAATGCAACCTGAAATTAAATGGTAAAAAATATCTCTACTTATATGTCAGATTCTGTAATTTTAAGTGACAGTTAGTATAAAATTATCTAACAAACTGAATTAAATGCAGTTACATTTTACCACCTACAAAATTAAAATATATGTAGTTAAATGACAGAAAGTACCTTGACTAGAAGATATGATATTGCCACCATGACCCTTATTGTGATATGTGAGGGCAGGTGTACTAACATAATTTGAATATATGGGAGATGATGGACTTGCAGTTGAATAAGCTGTAAAAAGTAATAGATTATTTTGAATTACATACATATGTAAGTAGCATTGAAATAAAACATAATTATAATATATTTTTTTGTTTTAGTCTGCACTATTTCCAGCCCATAGCATGATAAGCAGAGGTAACTGGGAAACCTAGTGTTTTTTTTTTTTATTATTTTAATTCTTACTTACACTACAAACTTATGGTCCGTACCTTTTATAAAAAACTACAATCAGTTTATAATAACACTGTAAAATTTCCTCAAGTGGGAATCTAACCCACAACTGCATATATTTGCCCTTGAACCACAACAGTCTCTATAAATAAAACATTTATTTATTTAAAAGTAAGGTCATACAAAATTCACTGTAGTGAACTCCATAATCAGTTTTGTACAAAGATATTTATTTCCTGATATTTAGACATTACAATTTATACATTTAATTTTCACAACAAAATATAACTGCATAGGCATAATAAATAATGCAACTTTTTTTTAAATAATGTATTCATAGTAATAAATAGGCAGTAACCATTTGAAAATTTACATAAACACTGGGTTCTCTCTTCCTATACAGCAGTGTAGTATACAGATAGCAATGTGAGAATAAGTGTGCAAATAGAAAAGAAAAACCTAAATTATAAAAAAAATAAAAACATACTTACAATCTGTAACATGATTTCTCATTGAAGAAAGAGGAGATGGAGGATGAAGACGTGGAGTAAGGCTCAAATTTGAAGATATCCTTGGCATACTTGATTCTCTTGAACTATACTGCTGCTGTTTTTGTTGTTGAACCTATGTAAGTAAGTTAAGAAAAAGAAAATAATGGTGTGTGTGTAGTTTTCAAAGATGATTAGATTATTACAAAATGGTAAATACCTGTTGTTGGTTTTGATATATAGGGTCTTCTGGTTGTACTTGTCTAAAATAACGATGGCTGGTTTGTCTACTAAAGGAATCATCAATTTCATTCAATGTTGAATGGGAAGCCTAAAAATAATATTGTATATATGACCCATAAATATATATCAACTTGGATATTTGTATAAATTAACATACCAAGTTAGTGTCTAAATGAAATTGAGAGTTGAAGTTACTTGAGGTACTTGCTGTGTCACTTGCAGTAGACAAACTTGCAAATCTACAACATAGTAAGAAAATCACTTAAACTCACTTGCAATATATAGTCTAATTATTATATAAAATAAGCAAATACTGTTTGAAAACATCATAAAATAATTACACCAAAACTCACCTATGAGCCAAATTAGGTACAGATTCACTAGGAGTATATTTTCCAGCATGACCACTCATAGTTTGGGCCTTGCCAAATTTATTTTCTATGCTCTGTGTGTTTCCATCATTTGAACCAAAAGGCTGGCTGCGTGGTCTCCTATTATTTCCAGTAGTCCAAACATTGATGACTTAAATGATTAATAGAGATAGTTGACATTAAACATTAAAATAAATAAATGTTATCCACTATACAGTTGCTATAAAGTTATGTATATATAAAGAAGTTTCTTATTTAATTTGTTATAGACTTACTTGGCAAATCCGGAGGAGTATCTTTTTTTACGTATTTGCCAACTACTCCTTCATTAATTGCTTTTTGCCCTTTTCTAGATATCATTTTGTATACACAATCGATTTTGATGTTGCAGACAAATACTCGTGCGAATAATATTGTTAATTTAGACTAATGTAATTGTGTAAACTTTATTTACATCTTTTAGGGGGACATTTGACTATTAAATATATTTTTATTGTTGTCTATTTGTCAAAATGAAGTTTGATTATGACATAATGACAATAGTAGGCTGACACGACAAATAGACATACTTTTTTACTTCTTTACCATGCAGTAGGAAGAAGCTCCGTACCATAAATTATTTTCTTTAGTGGTTGGAAACGCTATACAGCATTTTAAAATATATATATATTGTAAGCCTGGAAGCATAGGCCAGGCCAGTATAAATAAAATAATATTTTAAAATAATGTTGATAATTCCACAGAACAACAATATTTAATAGAGTTTTTTAAACATGGGAAACTTCCCCGGAGCTATGGAATACCTCTATTGAAGCATATCGCGATAAAGCTAACCAAATTGGGATAACATTTTTTAAAAGCGGCTATCTCTCATCCTCATGTATTTTTCTTTATTATCCTCTGTTAGTAAAATTAGGTTAACGTTGACTGCCTACTATAAAGATACTCCGTTTCTTATTTTTCCACCGAATTCTGAAGGCATTGCGTTACGAGTGGCGGACTTCAATACTATGTAGCGCATAAGTGGGGTGTATAGACATAAAGTCAGGACAGTGTTTTATGCCATAATATCGAGTTTAATATATCATAATAATTATATACGCTAGTAAACATAATATTTTATTCCGTTCTTTAAGAATATTCCTATATTCACAACTCAGTATACGTAAAGTTATAAGGCCGGCTTGGCGCAGTGATTCTGTATAATTTATACTTCTTTCATGTTAAATATATGAAGAGTTTAGTTTGCATATTGTAATAAATTCTTATATTAATAAAATTAAAATAATACTACTATTTATTTAGAATTAAACACACAAAAAAATATGTTTATTACATTTTCCGTATATTTGTTTTTGATTGTGTGACTTATAACAATATAAAACAGCAGTCAGTTCAAGTCTATTTTTCCATTTATTGGTAAATGTTTATATTCCACCGCAACACACATTTGTCTCGAACTCATAAATGATTAGCGTGATTGAATAGTATTCTCGCCTAAAAGTGCACTAACGTGTAAGTACGTCAGAAGGCCTTAACGCAAACGTTTTTATTTTTTTGTTTAATCTATGTTCAAAAACCGACACTGGTCCGGATCGGCTGGCATTAACCATATTTTTCTACATATACCCTCTTCTCATTTCCATTGATCCATACTTAGTTTCTATTTACCCAATATGGTTTATTTTTTATTTTATAATATGTATATATTTTGTACAGCACAGTAATTATAACTCTCATACTCCAATATAAATTGTCTTTATTATTACAAACTATTACATACATATCAGACATTATCAAATAAGTAGATTTTTAGTTATAATAAAATATTAGAGAAACCTCGTTTTCCAAATGAGGAAGCCTGTAGTACTTAAGATACTAGCGGTAAAATTATAACGCACCGCAATACAAGGATATGCCTTCAATCAATAATGTTAATAGGCGTTACCAGGATTTTTTTTTTATTTAGCTTCACGATGTATCCCGCACACAGAAGGATAACGGGTGGTAACCTAGTGTTAAGACACTCCGCTTCCCAGTAACCGCCGAATTCTAGAGTAATTGAGTGGCGGAACTCAACGCCTCGCTTTGCCTCGACACCAGAGCGAAGAAGTGAAAATATTAAATATTTCATTACTTTGAGTGGGAATCAAACCCACAACCTTTCACATTATATCCTTATGTGCACGCGCCACGACTGGCCTTATTTCTTAGTTGCTCCGACTATAATTTGTTTCAAATGACCTGAAATAAGATTTCTAAAAAAAAACACTACGTCGCTGCGACGGCGGCTATAAAACTAAACACAGCGTCGCTCCAGTTCCATCGGCTTACTAGGACTTTTAGGGCCCTAGAATTTTGATTTGTATAAAAATATAATTGACGAATAAAGGCGAGTCTTCTCTTATATTAAAATATATTACTTTAAATTGATTCTGCAACTCGATTTTTAGTAGGTACTACAAAGCAATATTAAAATATATTATATTTTTAATTAGTATTTCAATTTTTTTATAGACTTTTTTATCTACTGATAGACAGACATATTAGAGTCAACAAATTTTAAATGGAATCTAAGAAATTGTTACTCAGTAACAATCTCTTCAGTAACAGTACCTGTATATTTCTCCTGCAAGCTTGTTTACCCTAAGCAGTATTTTATATATTCGTTTCTAAATTTTCCCAAAAAAGTGTGGAGTGGCGGAACCCAACGACGCGCTCTGCCTTAGCGGAACGAAAAAATTAAAATAATTTTGTAAACATCCTCCCAATTGGACCATTATCTTCGATTGAATGACTAGACAATTACCCACTGCGCCTCGACAGCAACCACAGTATTTGTGGACAGCTTTTGTTAAAGACCTGACTTATATAAGTAATATTATATAGGAATACTACACTACTACAACTACTACTATTTTATACTTTATATGAAATATTGGAAAACAATGTTATCAATTTTTTTTATCAGCTTCACGCTGTATCCCACAGACAGCAGGGTAGGCAGAGGTAGGGTGTGTGTGTGTTTTGGTTCATATTACTTCAAATAACATTAAATATCATAATTGACAAAACAACGCAAACAGTTTAAAGAAACCACTAATAGAACTAAAACCTTTAATAGTGAAATGCAAAAAAAATACGACACTTATGGTATTTGATCAAGTGTCGACTCGTGTTCTAACAATTATTCCAAAGTAAAAAATACACCACCACATTCTGGAATTCTGTAAAGTGAAAATTAATTAGGTATTTAAAAATATAAAAAGAACAAAATAATAACATAAATATAGCTACCTGATTAAAAATATTAATTATTCTTTAAAGCTCCATCACTGAATATACACGATGTTATTTAAATAAGCATAAGAAAATGCCAACAATATCTTCTACATATAATTTAAAAACCAACGCACAATTACTTCAACTACATTTACTCCCGACACTACAAAATTTTATATAGAACTACGTGTTATTAAAAATCCTTCGTAAACCCATCTAAATATCTGCAACAATCTACTTTGTGTTTAATATGTTTTATTTAAGTGTTACGTATTATTTTCCTTATTTACAATGGATAATTTGAATTTCTACCATACGATCCACGTGATCGATTATTATTTTTCAGTATAATTTTTTGTATAAATTTAAATAATAGGCCTCTAGCTACATAACACAAAACAACTTTAAGCACTCATGCCTTGGCCTTAATAGAAGGGAAAGTATTATCACCTGATAATAAGATGTCTTCACTCACCACGGACGATAGACGCGTCATTCCTAGACACTTTCGTAGGCAGAACCATGTCATGGCACTCTCCCGAATGCAATAATTTAATATCACTTTCAGAATCTGTTGTGTGTTCCTCAACGTTAGTGCTTGGAGTGATGACATCCATTTCATCCGAAGTCATCTCTATTAAAGTACTGAGACGCTTAAGATTCATTGAATCATCAGATTTCACGAGCTGTTCCTCGTCAATTTTGACATCGTCAATCATAGTAGTAATATTTTCATCATTCATGACATTGGTTGAAAAAATATTTTTATCTGCATTGGTGTCTGTTTTAACCACTTGTTGGTCATTGCTGTCATTGTTAATAATTATTTCTTTAACAGAATCAATATCCTCACTTAATTTTCCACTGTTATTACTTGGAGGGGATATAGATTGAATTGCATCTTCTCTCTTTAACTTTCTACGTTCACTTTTATCATATCCTAAAGGATGCAAATTAGTAGAGCCCGGAGGACTACCATCTAAAGATAAATCAATAGACGTGAGCATGCTCTCATCCCTGCTCATAAAATTACTTGTTTCTGGAACGATGTGGATGTTTAAAATAGTTTTGTTTTTACGATTATCATCGTCACCTTCTAAAGAAGTAAACGACTGCGCATCAGAATCTATTCCAGACGTGCTAGATGTAGTTTTATTAGTATTTAATTTGTTTCTCACTAAAAACCCTCTAACATGTGCCTGAATTATTGTGGCTGCGCTGGATAGTGTGGAAGAGTCGTCGGTTGATAAAGACAAAGATTTTTCTTCATTGACCGTTTGCAACACAGTATCCATTCTGTTTATACCTAAAGTTCGTCTGTCCTTGACTTTATTAATATTTGACTCTTCCTTGTCATCCTGTAAAAAATCCTTATAACTAAATTTAAGACAAATAACTATTACTAGCTGATAATTCAAATAAAATTGTAAGCAATCCTTCATGTACCTTATTTTGTTTATCTCCTATTAATAAATTGACATCAATATTAGTAATGTCCTCTATACTTTGCGTCTTATTTCTGAAAAGGAAAGAGCGAAACACCTTTTGAATCGTGATAGCAGCAGTCTCTAAGTCCATTGAGTGATTATTAATGTGATTCCGTGTGTCACTATATTCCATTTTAGAACTTTCATCCTTAAATTGTTTGCCATCACTTGGTCCACTGTTCTTTTCTTCACTTGATTTATTTTCTGCCTCACCTTCATTGCAATTGTCATTTTCAGACGCGATTGAATCAGCAATAAATTCGTTTTTAAAATTATCTGTGACTTCCTCAGGGTCATTTATATAAACATCCATTTTAGAACTATTTAAATATTCCATGTCATCATTTTTTAAAGTATTTTTATCTTTTTCTTGATTTACATAAATATTTCCTGACTTGTCACACTTATCATTTTCTACCTCTAATTGAATCACCTTTTTATTATCTTCAATTTTATTTGTTTCTTCTGTCTTAGTTAACGGTTCAGAAACTAATACTGCTTTATTTTCAGTTTTGTCCGCGTTTTCCTCTGAAATATTGATACTATTGTTATTTTTGTTAATATGAATGTCTGCCTGGGAAAGTGGATTTTCTGAGACTTGATCTAAAAACTGAGCTGAGATAGATAACCCATCTTCATTTTTATCTAAATTTATGCTAGTAATTTCGGTAAGTGTTGGATTATCGCTAGCAATCAGAGATTTTTTATTGTCTTTGTCAACTGCAGCAGTTATTTCATGTTCTTCGTTATCTTCTAAATCATTTTCAAGTATTTTTACGACACGTTCTTGCACATACTCCTCTGCGTTCATATCTGAGTCTTGTGTGGCTTCTTCAAGGTAGTTTGTATTGTTAGTCATTTCTTCTAATTTCTTATCATAATTTTTACACCGTAGAGCAGCTCTTTCTCTTACTTTCATTTTAGCTATTTCAATTTTTTGATTGATATTTCGTGGTTTTTTCGGTTCTATAATAAAAAATATGTAATAACAACAGTACTACACTAAAAATATTTTGTATTATAATAAGAATAAGAGCAAATCAAAATTAAAGATACGAAAAAAAAAACACATACTGGAACCATCCCGAATTATAAGTAACTTTTTCATATGGTTAGCACAAAAAGAATATAAATCGGTCGGATTGTTTTTAAGCACATCCTTAGAAAGATCTTCCATCAACTCTACTAGACCGACAGGCATTTTGGGCGTGCGAGCCTCATAATAGCATGAGCTTCGAAGATTCATCTAGAAATAAGAAAAATAAAAAGATAATATTGTAATCATAAGTAACTAACTATACTAAATGTATTATCAATTATAAAATATGAAAAAAATAACTTACTTTAACAATTACAACAGGACTTACAGTACCAGATGTGGCGTGTGAATAGTGAAATAATCCATATGTTTGTACTTTGTAGCTATGGTGATGGTACCACCCAACAACACAATCAGAATTATGGATTTTTTTCTCAAAGTTAATAATGTAGGTGATGAACTTGATTATGTAAAAAAACTTTTTTATACTTTAAATTTATTAATTTCTTAAAAATACATTTAAGTGTTTTAATTTTTTTTTAAGATATTTTGTTTTTATTAATTTACTTTACTTCAAAACGTATTTAACGTTGACTTGTCTCTATATATTTTTAGGCAATGAAGACCTCCATTTCATACGCGAGTTAAATATTTACTTTACGTACGCACTTTACTTATAAATTGGTAGTAATGACGATATTTTAGAAAAAAAAATAAAAGTTGTGTGAAAGCCAGGTTACATTATAATAATATGAATATTATTCATTAATTAATCAATATATTATGAATATTCAAAACATGTGTCAATTCTATAATATTACATCTTTCAAGTGTATTCGGTGTGTTTACTTACAGTGTAAGTAATGAGGATAGGGACAAGGATAATTAATATATGTTTATATCAGTTATGATGAATTGTGAAGTCGGCGATCATATTAAATACTTTCAATGTTTTTTATACTGTATGGATGATAAATATAAACTACAATAAGTAAAACGCAAGCTCAATTAAGCTCAGCGCTAATGGTTACGAATTAGTTTTATTTCTTTACATTTTGGTGGTACAACTGGTACAAGAATTATCAAAATTTTTTATTATATTTGTGTTTTTTTATTATCCCAAGTACACATAT
This sequence comes from Heliconius eleuchia, assembly GCA_018230625.1. NCBI lineage: Eukaryota > Metazoa > Arthropoda > Insecta > Lepidoptera > Nymphalidae > Heliconius > Heliconius eleuchia. The sequence goes on from DWAP01001144.1 coordinate 11,164, forward strand.
TTTACAACACAATTATCGTTTACGTTAATTAACCTAAATAGCTGAAACTCCATTTAAAAATAATATAGTCCGTTATTCGAAAATAATAAAAAGAACTAAGTAAAGTGAAATGAAACTAGTGGTTTGACGACGCGCGGCCGGCGGACATTAGAATGAACAATAATTCACAGCATATTTTTTTGCCGTCATTTATACTACACTGCGAACTATAACGATCAGCATTTTATATGTATAATTCCCGCAACATAATCTCCGTAGGATCATATCATTAATGCAACATAGTCTCCATATACGATCATATAATTTATTCAACAATGTTCTTATTGTACGTACGTCGCACAAACTATATACAGAGGCGCGGCGCCAAGCGGCGGTGTCCGCGCCGCTCTACTTAGTGATCATAGTAAAATGCGGCTACAGCAATATCATACAAATTAATGACTATTTCCTTAAAATTATGATCATTTTAACTATTCAGCATCAAATTATTACTATCAATGTTGTTTTCTGCATTCCTATAAGACTCGGATACTTTAAAATTTTTCCCGTGGCGAATGCGTGTTACATCCATGGTCTCCAGTTCGCTCGGTCTACCGGTGCGACCGGTCAGTGTCCCACTCCCGCAGCTATGTATAAAAATCGCACTGCTATAAATTTATAATAAATAAATGCCTATTTACACTATATGTATCTATACAAAATGATAGTACGACGAAATTACATTGTTTTGAGCACCTAATTAAAACAGAATGTCACAGAACATGCTACGCGCGGCCCCCGCGAGAGCGGGGAGGGGGCTCGCATACTAAACAAATTACATATTCGATTTCACTATTAATTTTTTTTTGTACAATAATTTCCAGACAGGCCTCGACGCCCGATCAATACAATTATCGGTGTTTTAAAATGCGATACAAACTTTCACGCATCAATAATACATACAACTTTAAACTTATCGAACGATTTAACAATATTAAAAATCCTAAAGTAATCTAGTTTCTATGTGAACAGATATAAAATAGTAATACGGTGACGAGATACGAGGGCGCATCGCCGCAGCGGAGCGGGCGGACCGAGGCGCGGAGACGTCGGCGGAGTCGCCCGAACGAAACAATCACTCGAGGTACAACAATCAATAAACTCATTAACGAAATCGTAATCAAATAGAAAATATGAATACATAAGTGAAAATATGAATACATAAGTGAAAATATGAATGGCTCGCATCATCTAGCGGGTGGAGGGGCATCACTTGGCGAGCGCAGCGCCGGCGGCCGCCTGCTGCCGCTTGTGGCTGATCTCCATCTCGCCCAGCCGCTTCCACAACTCGTCGCGCTCCTTCTCGCGCTTCTTCTCTCTGAGAACACCGCACACGTTCATATTAGGTCAAACCAATCTAATATTAGCATGCTTCAATGGATTAAATACTATAGAGTAACGCGTCAAGGGCACTTTTGTAGTTACAACGTAATATTTAGGAATATGACTACATGACTCTTAGTATATAATATTTATTTATTTTAAAATAAATAAAAATATTTCCTCCTACAAATACTTTTTCCTTCCAATAAAATATTTTGATATCTATCTTTAAAATTATGTATAACAAACTTTAAGTCCTCATACTGCAAAATTGGTTTTTCAATATCACTTTTCTCTAGTACCAACAAAATCTTAACACAAAAATAAATACTAAAATAAATGGCACTCTCACTTCTGCCGTTCTGCCTTGTAGCTAGCAGTGAGCTCGTCAAACAACTTAGAGTTCATCTCCATAAAGGTCTTGAGGACATTGTAGACGAGCGTCACGATGGATTGGTTCCAGTGCTCCTTACTCATCCTATACAAAGCAGGGAACATAATGGGCATTATCACTTGGTTGTTTTCTTCCATTAGGGATAGTATATATTCGTTGTTCCAATAATATAATGCCCTTTCAGCCACCTAGAACATATACATAAATATTAGCATTTGAACTTATGTTTATATCTATAACTATATATTTTCTATTTTATACCTGGAAATGTGGACTGGACACACATTTCGCAATTTGTCTAAAAAGTGGTTCTTGGATCTTCGCAAACTGAGCCATCTCAATAACATCCAAAATTTCCTCTATCTCGCCAAGAAACATCACCTGAAAATATTAAAGAAACATTTACAAATTATCAAGCAAATTGTTGTAATTCCTAAAATCACGGTTTTATTGGCATATAAGGTTTAAGATAAACGTTGTTAAGACACTTCATTCTTGTTCTTATTAATTTTACAACAAATAAAGAATAAAACAGCTTCATGGTGTATTCAGCTCACAGCAGGTTAGGCAGAGGGAACCTAGTGTTAAGACTCTCTGCTCCCCACTTTCCGCCGAATTCTGGACGCATTGCGTGTTGACTGGCGGATTTCAACGCTCGCTTTGCCTCCACACCAGAGCGAATAAATGAAAATATAAATTTAAGTAAATATTGCATCTCCTAGAGTGGGGATCGAACCCACAACCAGTCGGTTTTACAGGCACACTTCGTGCTACTGCGCCACGACTGGCCTCTAATTAAATTGAGCTGAATTATATATTAACAATAATTTAAATAATTTACAATTACATTGTTTTCTACAATAATATCTGAGAAAAAAATAAAAAAGAAGGTCCCCATTCGACGAAATGTTTCATTTCGTCGAATGGGGACCGAACCCATAACCAGACGCGTTTGCACTCACACTCTGTGCATCTGCGCCACGCCTGGCCTCAATAATAAATAAAGAAATAAAAAAAAATAAAAACACAAACGTTAAATACCTCTTTCTGAGAGCAGGTTTTGGGCCACAACTTTAGTAAGCCGCGCACGACGGGCTCGGTGAGCGTGGCGTCCTTCTCCAAGAACTGGACGACGCAGTAGGCGAGCTGCGCGTGGTACAGCGACAGACACTTCACCTTGTGCAGCGGCAGCAGAACCTTCACCAGGAACTGTTTATGCTCGCTCTTCAGCGGGAGAGCAAATCCGTTTATTATGCTGCAAGCAATTATTTTGGCTATAGTGTTGTTGCGTAACACATGTGTTCTCTTCATTTTTCTAATATTATTAAAAATAATCATTTCAATGAAACTAAAAAATTAGTCCCAAGCTATTATATTTTTTTTTTTAAAATGCCAAGAAGATTTGGGACCACGAAAAGAAAAGACAAAAAAATGTCATGAGCGTAAAATGCAACAGACGTCAGCGGAACATTCTGGACATTTGGATAGGCAACATTATTATTGTTTTATGACAATATTGCAAAATTATAATTAAATATTTTTTCATGTAGATAGATCGAACCTACACAAGGGCGGAAGTGACGCAATGAAAATAAAGTCAGGTCCAAAGCTCTTTTGTTTATTGTAAACAAACAAGTTGCTAAGTTGGGTGTCGTAAATATGTTAACTATATTTATTAGGGGCTAATGTAGGTATGTGTTACTCTTATGTTTAGCTAGCTATATCACAGTTCCAAATTCCAAATATTATTCTTCAAAATAAATAAAAAATAAATAAAATAAATAAATAAATTATTTTAATATAAAATCAATTGTTAGTTTATTTTGAAATAGAAGTGCAAAACAGCGATAATTTTTTTCCCAACTACCTTTAGGCGCATCGTGATTGTCCTGGTCTGGATTACTTACTATTTATTTGTTAATAACTTAATTCCTGATACTGGACATTGTCTTTTGTTCTTGCGAAACTTTTGCGTTGATTTCTAAAGTGTTTTTTTAAATCGAACACATAACAGTAAAAATAAATCTTGTTATTAGTTTTAGATTACAGGTAACAGTCGTTGTATTTTTAAGCATTCAAATGCAGCGTCGATTATTTTTATATAGTTGTTTCAATTTAGTTAATCGGCCAGTCGTGGCGCAGAGCCATAAAATGTGTCTGTAAACGCGACTAGTTGTGGAGTTAGTTCGAACCTCCCTCAAGGAAATAAAATATTTATTTAAATTTATCAATTTCTTCACTCTGGTGTCGAAGCAAAGTGTAGCGTTGAGTTCCGCCACTCAGCACGCAATGCTTTCAGAATTCGGTGAAGAGTGGGGAGATTCGGTGAAGAACGGAGTGTATTAACACACAAGGTACTCTACCTACCCTGCTGTGTGCGGGATACAACGTGATATCACCTATGCTTTGCTATCTTCGGTTGCTTATCACTATTTGATAAATTATAATTTTAATTATTGCCATACTTTATGATTATGATGTTATAAGAAGTATTATCTCCAATGAAACTCTTTTCATATTTTAATATCACCAAGAAGCTAAATTTGTATAAAGAAGATGAGGTATATTATAGTCTTTACTTGTACATAAAGATGATTGATTACGTAATACAAAAGGAAGGTTAACATATAATAATATATATGACGAAATAAGTAGAAATATCAGAATTATTCAAGATATCACTATTTTTTTATGAGATTTTAATGTATCAATTGGAGAATTAATGTATATTATGATCATTTAATTTTAAATTTAATTACTAACTCTATTATATAATGTTTCCTGTATAGTAATTTGTAGCCGTAAATCGTCGTTTAGGGAAATGATTTAAGAACAATGAGGAACGTCAAACAAACGCATGGTAAACTCAGTGACGTAACAGCATATCTCCACGCTCTAAATTAATCACATTATCGCTTGTCTTATAGAGTTCTTGACCATTTGTTTAAATATTTTATACATGCAGCCTTTATTAAAAAAAAACTTAATTTTTAACATTTTGAGTAAAAAAAATTTACTGATTTGTAGTAAGGATATAATAAAATAACCTAGATGTTATCTAATAAAGCGGAAATTTAACTTCGAACATATACAAATATTAGATTATTACTTACATATATGTATTTTTAAATCAATCCTAGTAAGAATTTTTCAAATTATAAGTAAGATTTTTACAACTCATTGTGTACACATTATTGCATTTAAATATAATAAGTTTCGATTACTATTGAAATACAAATGAAAATATAAAATGTAGTATATTTTCAAATCCCAAGTTCGCAAAGTTTTAAATTATAATAAAAATATTATTATTTTTATATATATATTTTTATATAAAGGAAATATGTAAATAATTGTTCCATATAATGAATAAAATATTTAAAATTTTAAGATCCCATATGACCAAGACTATACTAGTAATGTAAACTCACCTTCCCAATATTTCTAGCAGTTCACCCACACCATTGAAATGTTCGGTTTCATAAACAAATCTTAGGAAAATGTTGTTGATTTGTTTCCGAATGAAAGCTCGCAGTCCCAAGAACTTGCCGTAAATACGGTGCAGAACCGTCTTGAGAAAGTCGCGCTCACGAGGATCTTCAGAATCAAACAAGTCAAGCAGCTGTCAAAATAAATAATCTTTTTAAACAACACACATTGACATATTATTATAAACAAATAAAAAAAAAGAATAAAAAAATACTCAGTGACTGACATACAGCACAGTTAAAACTATGCAGTACACATATAGCAATTTATTATACCTATACATCGTTTCCTTGGGAAGTATAGGGAACCGAAGCACTAAGAGAGAACCTTCTAAAGGAAAAAGCAAAATTTTGCTTTTGACCTCATAAGGTCAACAACATGTAATAAAATAAATATAGTTCAGAAAAATTGTTTACAATGACGACGACGAAATAGAATAAGGCGTTTCATATTTCACTT